>QYAP01000112.1:0-81729 GCA_003988905.1 Hymenotorrendiella dingleyae
GTATCATAGTCTTAGCTTAGCACGTCTTCGTAGCCTTTGGGAGCTCCCGCCGATTAAATTCGTGCCAGACGTTAAATTTCAAAAAAACAACAACAACAACAACGAATAGAGTGCGCGATAACTCCTCACTTTCAGCTTCCTTGGAACTTCACCTACTTTACTCTGTCCTTCGCAAATTAAGGGCTAATATTCTTGCAGTATTGTCATAGACCCCATGGCTGAATGGGCCCGAAGTCGCATTTACTAAAGGTCAATGGTCATATAAATGCTTTTATACCGTCTACTGTTGATAGAGAAGAGGATTTGCCAGGTACGTTAATAAGAAATTAGCAGCGCTAACTCCGAATGCCAGAGGCTTAATCATGTTCGCTTCCAACCTGTAATAGGCATAGATGCTCCTGAATTATGTTTGTAGCATGGTATATAAACGCTGGATAAGAAAACCCCGCGGTACCGGAGTTAGTGAGCAAGCGCATATAGCAGCATACAGTATACCTAGATAGGAGCTTAAACCGAATAATAAATCGCCAACTATGAAGGTTACATGCAACAGTTCTGTTATCTGATCTACGGTCATTTCTCCTTGTATGTCGGTTATTTAGCAGTGACAATTGGAAGAAGAGTGAGTGGACCTTAGACGAGAGGGGAATTCGATTATATTTGAAAACAGAGCAAAAGACTTATATGGTAGTTAGAGAAGAATCATAGAAAGCCTTTATAGTCTACTACAAATATGTCATGTAGTTAACTAATACCTAGCAGTCGCGAGGGCCAACTTGCGCCGGATAAGACTTTTAGAAGTGTGGCTGTCTGTGGCTGAATAATAAAGTTTGCGGGGTTAGCTTTTGGCTACGGACCGCACGGACCGGTGACAGATTTGATAAGATCCACTATTTTCGTTTCTAAACGCCGAGAGTAATCCGAGTTTGAGGAAAAGAATATCTCACTCAACACGTACGACAACACGTACAGAGTGATTTCGAAGCCTCACATATGGTCTATATCGACATCGCAAATAATGGCCCATTCTATAATTCTCATATACCCCTGAAGAGGGAAATTCGGCCTTGATGCAATAAGACGGCGCAAGAGATCACCTTTACGTGCAGAGTACCCAAGCAGACCAAGTACCCATGTATGCAATGGGCACTAAAGCCGAAAACCGCGGAGAGCTCCCAAGACGAACGATATCGATGAGATCATGACGAATCACAACTTCTTTCACCGGCCAAAACCCCCGAAACCCTGCTCTCCCATCATGGAATCCGCATCTCCAATCTTTCTCACCGAGTGCCGTTCTTCTACGCGGCGCAACCATTGGGCGGATCAACAGCGTTCCTTCAAACGGACATGAAAAAGCGGATAAGGAGTAGCAAGACCCAATTCTTTCGACTAGGGGTACTAGTCCTGCCCGTTTGGTAAGGGAATTTTCTGCAAGGCCTTTTGTAAGAAGATGGATGTCACCTAATTGTGTCGTTGCGCCGGTGTAGTATATAGAAGGTAAGTCTCCCTCCATGTTCTGTATAGAACTATCTATTTCCATTGCTGTTTGCTGGAATCTCTTTGCTTATCCCACTTTGCAGTATCCCTTTTGGTTCAAACCCGCGTCTCTCCTCAAGAATGGCGGAAGCCAATGACAAGAACGAAGAAAAGGCGCCGCCTGCCAGCTCCGAGCCAAGTATCCAAGAGAACGTATCTTCTGGGAAGGAATTCGCACCAATTAGCGCTCCAGGAGACATCGAACGGCCGAAATCCCAAGCACAAGGAACCTCTCTCCGGACCGTCAGTCGCATACGTTCGAACAATGGATACGGATGCGATGAATCGAATGATAGCCTCGAGGCCAACGACAATGACAATAATGCCTCTGCGGCTGGAGGACAAACAGCCAAAGATCCATTCACAGTCGGCTGGGACGGCGGGGAGCAAGATCCCATGAATCCAAGGAGCTTCTCGGCAGGCAAAAAATGGGCAATTGTACTCATTGTGAGCGCGTCGTCGCTTTGTGTGTAAGCGGTTGTATTTCATAAGCGATATGCTGGTGTAGGATTGAGTTCGTCCGACCATAAGCTTTTTGTGATCGGATGGCAATCTCAGGGGCTAAGAGTCAACCTTCGAGGGCGTGGTGTTGGGGGGTGTCACGTGCGCCCGACCCTTTGATCGCTGGCCAGATTGATCAGACTCCTGTCGCAACATTTGGGTAATAACCCCACCCTTCCCTTCTGTTTTAAGCTTCATTGTGCCAGAATACATGTGAGAATGAAAGTCAAAATGGGAGAGGTTCAGAAAACAGGGAACCCTCCCATTCTAACCTCAATTCATTTTGGCATTCTGGCACAATGAGGTTTAAAATTTGTGAAAATCGGTGGGCTCATAAACCATTTAATGTT
This sequence comes from Hymenotorrendiella dingleyae, assembly GCA_003988905.1. Lineage (NCBI taxonomy): Eukaryota > Fungi > Ascomycota > Leotiomycetes > Helotiales > Helotiaceae > Hymenotorrendiella > Hymenotorrendiella dingleyae. The sequence continues at coordinate 2,391 of QYAP01000112.1, forward strand.
ACAGGCTAAGCTCATTGCAATTCTACACAAAATCAGTACGGTATTTGACAAACAGACTCTAACCTACGTATAGAACATGCACTTCGTCAATCTACTCTTCAACATACACCCAAACCATGGCAGAATTCAACTGTTCTAGAGAGGTTGCAACACTAGGTCTATCGGTTTTTATTGGCGGACTTGGCCTAGGGCCTATGCTGCTGGGCCCTCTTTCGTAAGCAAATCCAATGTCATAGGAAGGGCAGCCTTGTGTTAACGTACTTAGCGAATTCTTTGGCCGGAGACCAATCTATCTAGCATCGTTCGCCCTTTTCTTTATTTGGATCATCCCCTCAGCGGTGGCACAAAATATACAAACGATGATCGTGGCACGTTTCTTCGATGGACTCTCAGGGAGTGCCTTTCTATCTGTAGCCGGCGGTACGGTCGGAGACTTGCACGGCCGCGAGAGCCTTCAGTTGCCAATGCTTGTCTATACTGCAAGTCCTTTCGTGGGACCCTCGATTGGGCCTTTAAGTACGTATTCATCTCAAATTTTGATGTCATCGCAATTACTGACGTCGTATTAGTCGGAGGCTTTATCAACCAATACGCCAATTGGAGAATCACCTACTATGTTCTGTTAGGTTGGTCATTCGCGAATCTTGCCATGATCTTCTTTTTTGTCCCCGAGACGTACCATCCTGTGCTATTACGGAACAAGGCACGCAAAATGAGGCAAGAAACTGGCGAAGAAAGCTGGAAAGCGCCAATGGAGTTGACGGAGAAATCCATACCAAAGACAATATCGCTATCGTTAATGCGACCATTTCAACTTCTCATCTTTGAGCCCATGGTTCTAAATCTTTGCTTATTTTCGGCAATCCTCCTTGGCATCCTTTATCTCTTCTTTGGAGCCTTCCCGCTGGTCTTCGTGGGTAACCACGACTTTAGCTTGTCCCAGGTGGGAATCACCTTCATGGGCATGTTTGTTGGTATGGTATCAGGTGCCTTAACCGACCCTCTCTGGCAGAAGAATTACAAAAGGTTGATCAAACAGCGAGAAGATGCAACCGGGGAGATCGGCGGTAGTGAACCTGAGTTTCGACTTCCTCCAGCAATAGCAGGCGCTTTCCTTGTTCCTGCTGGCATATTCATTTTTGCCTGGACTAGCTATCGCAGCGTTTTTTGGATATGGCCAATTGTCGGGTCTGCTATTTTTGGTATGGGGTAAGTACGCTCTCTCACTATCAAACGTTCTGAGGCTGTCAGGAGAAATCACGATCAACATGTCTGTCTCCGCGTCAAGTGGCGTTCATTTCCCATTGTACCTGCAGTACAGTAATGCAGCCTCAATCACACCAACTCGGTGTTCTTTAAGCCGTCCTCAACCAATTCGAGTGCTTGGTATGGGTTGAGTTCATCTGCATGGCTCAATACTACACTGAACCATGCATTTAGAGCAGACCGCCGAGCAGCAAGATTATGTTGGGAAGATCTGCAAACCTTTTCAACAGACCCCCATGAATGTTGGCGGGAGGCCCCCATCAAGCTCACATGATGCCACACACGTGTTGACACCAAATATATGCTAACACAAACAGAACCATTCTTGTCTTCAGCGGCATATTCACTTTTCTGGTTGATTCCTACCCACTTTATGCGGCTTCTGCTCTCGCTGCGAACAGTTTTGCTCGCAGCAGTTTTGGCGCAATCTTTCCACTTTTTGGAATTCAAATGTATCGCAAACTGGGCGATCAATGGGCGACCAGTCTGCTGGGATTCCTGACCCTCGTCATGCTACCTTTCCCCATCATATTTTTCAAGTACGGAAAGAAGATACGAGGCAAGAGTCGTTTTGCGAGTGCATAAATTCACTCAAGCTTGTAACGTCGTTTGATTTAACTAGAGATCTATACCTCTCATTGTTAGCATATAATTACATATATTAATTGATCCTGCATATTGGTTGGCTGCCATTTGAGATGGGGTGGGAGAACAACATCATCCAAGTAACCTGTCGAGCTTGGTCGAGCTACGATGATCACTCGTGACTCGTCCGCAGTTTGGAGTGGTGTTTCGATTACAGCTACGATGAGGTCTTTCGACCAACGCCAGCCGGACAGCGGTTTATAACTTACTCCCTGGATCCCTGATGCGTTTTTCTGGCAGAGAACGGTTTGGGTGACACGGCTTTAACGTGAAGCTGAATTCGACAGCAGGCGTCATCTGATGGCAGGTGCATACTTTTGGCTTGGCCACAAGGATCTGAAACTTCTACGGCTCGACTACTCTTTTAACGTGATCAGGCCATATCTATCTTGGTCAAGTCTTACGAAGATATATGCTCCTATCTAGCGTTGCAAAAGATTCATCTCTCTGCACATGTGAATGGGAAGCACCGATTGCGGCTCCGATCACGGCTTTCACGGCCCAATCCAACCCCCTTGCTCGAGATGCCGAGTAACCATATCCCGAATTTGTCGACCAGTCACTTTTTTTCGCCTCTTTTCACGTTGAGATCGAGGCAGAAGCATCTAGGGTGTGATTGAGGGCGGAGTATGAAAGGGTGGGCAAAGGTGGTCAGAGTTTATGGGTTCTTTCTAAATTTATCGCCAAGTAATGCAGACGAGAAGCACTTCTATGCAACTTGAAGGTTTTTGCGTTTTCAATTCTTGGATTCTGGCTGCAGCGACAGATTGATAACAACGTTCAGAAGATTGCTTTTGCCATTTTAGGTCTTGCATGCGAGCCGGGCGTTGGCAGTGGGTCCTGATGGAAGCGACCGCTACAAGAACGAACAACAATAGAATTGTAGTTATTTACAGACACAATATTCCATACGGACTAATTGTGTTCTCTTTTTGGTTCGATCTGCGAGTGTAACTGGGCATGTTTCCAGTCGTGGGCGATTGCTGGCACGGCCAATCATGATATGCAGGAGCAGGTGATTGCTCGAACATTAGTGCTACCCTTTTCCTGGGTTCTCGGAAATCGGTTGGATGGCCAAATGCACGTCACGAACCTTGACAGGCTTGAGGGACCCTGGACAAAGCTATTGTTTGCAAATGCCGGATGGACCGCACACCGAGTATTGGAGCAGGTAGGGTATAGCCAGGTTAGTAGGGGATTGTAAGTGACGCCGTTACGCGATGCTTCGGCCCAAGGTTCACTCGCCTCCAGCCCCCCTTGGCCCCCCCTATCAAGTCGAGAAAGTGGGGTGAGGAGTCTAGGCTGAGATAGGCAACGTAAGCGAGAAGCCTGTGGCTGGCGATCCCGTGGCCCGGCTGCTGCTCGTGCGAGCAAGCGGCGAAATGTTGGATTGGGGGGACGCACCGCAACCGACAACCGCAACTCCATCATCCCGTCGTTCCTTTTTTGTTGCTTTTTTCCTGCGCAACACGCACAACGTTGCTGCCACGCGCGCTGCAATCCAGGAGACACTCGAGCCACTCAATTGTCCTACGCCTTTTCTGTCTATTCTGTTCGAAGCCGCGCCGGACTCGCCTGCAATTGGACGGCCAGAGCTCCTGCGAGGGGTAGATTAGAATAGCTCCCTACATACAGCACCGCACGGCTTCTGCACCTCGACAGCAGCCGCCGCCAGCTTTTGCGCGGAAAAGAAAATCTCGCACTAAACACCCCCGCGACTCTCCACCGCCATTTCTACCTTGAGGAATCGAATTGTGAATCGCATTGTAACCGCCGGCCAGACCCAGCCGCTGGGCAAGACCTCATTTCGCTGCACTGCGACTGCGACTGCGTGCGCCTGGAGAATTGAAATTGCGCGCGAACATCATCCTCCCTCTCCAGCGCTCCAGCTCCAGCTCCAGCTTCACCGTTCACCCCCCGGCAACAATCAATAGTCGTCACCTCGTATATTACTCGACGTCTAAGGTTTGGTCCGAAGGCGGAGGCCAAAAGATATAGAGGGACCGGGGCTGTCCATACTTGGGCATCAATGCTATTGTATTGTCTGGCGGCGGAATTGGCTAGAGGCGACGGATACCTGCATATTTCTGCGTAGCACCGCATCCCCAAGGACGACGCTGCGCGCGCAGAGGCATTGAACAGAGCGATCGACTTCCCAATCGCGCAGGTGCGAGCAGACCGCACGGCAGCACCTCCCAGACAAGCCAGACAAGCCAGACCTTTCCCCAGGCAGATTGAGAAGTAGTAGACGGAGGCGTACAAGCTGCGTTCGCCGCGTGATCCTGGCGCTGTGCTGGGCGAACATACATCCTCTGGTGGTATTGGTCGGCGACTTGGTTGGGCGGACACTGGCGCTGGCTCACCTCACTGTTGAACGTCACACGGAGCGGAGGTGCAGAGACGAAGTGCTGGGACTACGTTGCGGGACGGTACGTCACGACGAAGCTGGTACGAGCTGGTTTGGGGCAGAGGTTTGGAGATTAGGTGTGGTCTTGGTGTGACGGTCGTCTAGGCTTGGGGAGCATCTGGAGCATCTTGAGCATTTCACGGGACGACACAGCACTGGAAAGACAGTGAAAACAGAGCGGCGGGACGAGGGAAGGACCGAGAAGGCAGAGCAAAGCGCTGTACGGTGCATGCGAACGCGTGCCTGTGGCCGGAGAGGCACGCGGCGAAACGTGGTGAGCATAGCGAGGACCCGGGTACGTGCTGGCCGACGCTGGCCCTGGAAGAGGCAGCGGTAGCGACCCTTTTATTCGCTACAGACCAGGCATTGTGACGAGGTTGCGTGCTAGGAATAGAGTCAGGAGAAGCGTTGTGGCTCTTTTCGTGGCGTTTTCAAAGGCCCAGGGCTTCAAGGGCTTATCCAGCATCCAGCATCCAATACCCAACGTCAGAAGGCGAGAAAGCTGCAGAACCGCAGCTGAGCCGTGCGAGAAGCAGCAAGAGTAGTAGCGCAGAACAGGGTGAGTGTGTGATTGTGCATTGCTGGTGCGCTGGGGCGGTCCACGGCGCCGTCGGTATCTGTGTTTCCCTTGCCTGTACAACGAGCCTCCTCTGCACCAGAGCCATATCAGGGATTGGATAGCGAGTCCTGGACAGGGGTCCTGCATTGGTTGAGTGTGGTTTCGCAAGCAGGGTGCTAGTCTTTGCAGATTGCCAATCCAAGTGGGTATTTAATACAGGATGTCGGGAGATACTGAGATAGATGATCCTGAGATTTCGGATGGCGCTTCGGAGAATGATTATAGTGATCAAGAGCAAGAGCCTGATGTTCTAAGGGAGGAGGACGATAACTCGGGAATGGCGGAGCAAAAAATCAAACCGGACGTTGATGAAAATGGGAAGGCGGTGGGATCGACGGTGACAACAACAAAGCCAAAGCTAGATCCAAAGGACCCATTGAGGCCAAGAAGAAAGAAAGCAAGAAGAGCTTGCTTTGCATGCCAAAGAGCTCACTTGACTTGCGGTATGTTTGCTTTTCTTCGGACGAAGTTTTGGTGCTTTTCGTCTTACTTTCAAGTCCCGCTCTCACCTCAGCATCTTCTTCAATCCACAATACAATACACAATAGCTGACTTGTCTATCTCTAGGTGACGAACGTCCTTGTCAACGATGCATCAAGAGAGGCCTTGCCGACGCTTGTCAAGATGGCGTCAGGAAGAAGGCAAAGTATCTTCACGATGCCCCTCCTGAAGCTCTTCGACCTGTCTTGGGACCCAACTACAACCAAGTCAACCCAAGATCTAATAATGGTCCACCTACCGCCAGTACTTCATCAGAAACATCCCCTGGAGTAAGTGGTGGTTTCTTCTCTCAAGCCGATGTATCGCCTTCCTATCCAATCTACCCAGCCCAACAAAATCCAATGGCTCCACCTTTACAAACACGACTCTCCTATGGAGGGCAACCATCTCCGCTATCGCCAGAATTTCAAAACCAGGTCCAACGGCAATCTACTATGCAACCAATGCCAGCACCTCAGGTGTCAAATGATGTCCCAGGCTCTTTCGGCAGTGCACTATTCGACCCTAGCAACCCAGCTTTGTTCAATTTTGACCTAGAAGGCTTGAATTTTGGCAATCATTACGGTGCACTGGAGTTTGGGATGTTGGGACACATGTCTTCTGGAGCAGCGGAAACAGAGGCGAAAGATTCGATATCATCACAAGGAATGGGAAGTGTCAATTTCAATAATGGCACGGTTTTTGGGAATAACCTGGACCAATTTGGTCAGGTTTACCAACAGGAGATGTTACCAGAATTTGTTGGTCTGGATCGACAAAATAACGGGGGTCAAATGTTCTCAAGCAACATCCATCATGGTTTACCACAAGCTTATGCAATAGCGACAGGGCCTACAAGTCTACACAGTCCGAGTACGGACGCGAGTCCTGGTGCGAGTGGAATGGGCTTTGAGAGCTCTCCGACAACCTATACTCCTGCCGCGACACCTCATCAACCTCATCGACCTTCGAAACGCTCAGAACCAAAGCCAGGCCAGACCCAAAAATTTGGCCCTGCCTCGGCCTTGGGGAAACGAAGTCGAGACGCCTCTTCGATTTACGATACTGTTCACGAACCCTACTCTTATACAGCCGGCTTTCACAACCTGACGGCTTTCTTACAACGACGTTTTACACCCAACAAGACCCTTCGCATAGCCAAATCCCTCGCTTCTATTCGACCCTCCTTCATTTCTTGCACACAGACGCTCAATCGACAAGATTTAATCTTCATGGAGAAGTGTTTTCAGAGATCGCTTTTCGAGTATGAAGGATTCATGTTCCGTTGCACTATACCTAGCCTCGTTCTACGGAGAACGGGCGAAATTGCGGCTGTCAACAAGGAATTCACTCTTCTCACAGGATGGGAGGAAGATGTTCTTTTGGGAAAAGAAACGAATCTCAACATCAATACAGGCCAATCTTCCCCTTCGGCCAACACTTCTGATCAAGGCAATACAGGAAGTACGGGTCGAGCAGGCCTTGCCACGCCAAGAATGCGTCCGCTCTCTATGGCTGCGCCGCAGAACAAGGAGGGAAGAGTGCAGCCAGTGTTTCTTGCCGAAATCATGGATGACGATAGTGTGGTGGAATTCTACGAAGACTTTGCGCGTTTAGCATTTGGCGACAGCCGTGGTAGCGTCACGACAAAGTGCAAGCTACTGCATTATCAGACCAAAGACAACCCCGAGCAATCACCGGAACAACTGGCTGCGATTCGGGAAGGAAAAATGAAGATTCCTCCCAATGGTGGCATTGGCGGCATGGGCAATCGAGTGAGAGAGATTGATGGGGATTATGGCATCAAGCAGATCAAGAGGGATGGGAAGTTGGATTGTACGTATTGTTGGACGGTTAAGCGGGATGTGTTTGCGATTCCTATGTTGATCGTCATGAATGTAAGTCGACTCCTTTGCCAAGGGGATTGGGTGGGGGGCGGTGGCGGGGTCGCGAACGAAGTGAGCTTATAAGGGGTCTGGGGGCGTGCCCCCAGCTTAAGGGGTTGTGGTCGGGGTTGTGGAGGAGAGTGAGTGCTAACACCCTGCTTCTACAGTTTCTCCCTCACATATGACGAACGCATCCGACGCTGCAACCGAGCCCTTCGATAATTCCACGACTTTCGACAATCGATTTCCCACACATTGCTTCATTGATTCGCACCTTTCTCTCGTCGCTTCGATTTACTTTGGCGCTAGTGCATAATGGCATATACTCGCTCTCTTTCTCCACATGGTAGCAGGATAGTTTCTTATGGATTTGGCGAGGTAAAGGTGCACATGTATGGTATACAGGAACAGATGCAAGTCTTTGGTTTACAACCTCTGATCATTCGATTCCCGGCGGCGTTGATGTGTTTTTTTTTTTGCCTTTGAATTGATTTTGTTTCTGAAATGTTATTTTGAGTTTTGAGTTTGGGGTTTGATGTTGGAATTTGAAGGGGCGGGCGATTGGAGGTGAACCGGTGTTGGGTTTGGGGTTTTAATTGCATTAGAGGGGATGAACAGCATGGTTTGGTGCAGAAACGGGGACGGGGTGAATCAAAAAGGAATAAAGGATTTTTTTGGGTAAATATTTTGGCTACCATCTATCTACTTGGCCGGAGAGGCGAAAGAAGGGTTTCGAGATGATTTGAGTATGGATGGATCTTGGACTTTGAATGAACTTATGGATGGATGGATATAGCAGCTGGCATCTCATGAATTCTGTTATGGGTGGCATGATTGATATGTATCTTGTTTATAGTTTTGAAAATGGAAGATATTGAAGAAGTCAACCTCAAGGTATCTTCCATCGCGAAAGCTTTTTCACCCATCCTTTTCCACAGCACCTCAACAACTCTCATCCCCTCCCCTATCCACACTTCTAACCCCCATCCACCTCCTCGAACCCTTCACTTCACAAAACAAATCTCGGCATCTGCGCCCTCCATCTCACAGCACTCAACAAGTATCATCATCACAGGCTCCAAACCCGCCCGCCTCCCCCTCCACCGCCTCCCCAACCACCTCCTCATCCTAGGCTGTAGAGAAGGTGGTGGAGATGCAGTCGGGGAAGTACTACCGAGGCCATGGATAAGAAGAGGATGCTATGGTGGGGAGTACTAAGTTGGTACCAGTGCTAGAAAATCCCACGAATCGAGTAGAAACTTCCTCTGTACACTTATTCATTCTTCATCTATATCACAATCTTAGTTTCCAGAATCAAATTCACAACTCACTTACCCCTTTTCCAGTCTTTTACCACACATCAAGTTCGCATATATCTGGTCCTTAAACTATATATAAGTGTATTATCCCAGCAAAAGGATTTACTACAGTAGCAGAAAATAGTCGGCGCTTATCCTATTAAAAATCGATATACACTCGAAAGAACCTAGACATATCCATCTGCACAAGCTAAATACTCCGAACTTCCTACTGCTCGTTTGAAATAGCTTTCCTCTCCCCCTTCCCCTTCTCCCCCCCAACCCAAACCCTCACACCTCCCCCCTCCCCCCCCATTTCCTCTTCTCTCCCCCAACCCAAACCCTCCCTCCCTCCCTCCCTCCCTCAAAAAACCCCCAGAAACAAACACAAAAACACCTTGAATTCTCAATCTACATTCATCACCCTCGCCAAACCAAAGTTAAAGCAATTACGACTAACCCACCCACCCAAAGAGTAAATAATGAGCGTACAGGTAAGGAGATGTGGATGTAGGTGTTCATGGTTTAGGAGGGTTGATATGGTGAAATCGAGGTGCTGCGTGAAAGGGGGCTGTTACCTGACGTGGAAGATGATTCAGAGGAAAAGAGACTCTGAATTGACCTACCTTGCGGCATCAGTTGGCTACACCTGCACAAGAATTTCGTCGCTGCAATCCCATCTCTTTCGCACCATACATATTTCACTTCAAGGAAAAAAAACCAAAAAAAACTTCAGAAACCTTTTGTTAAATTACCTAGTCCCGTAGCCCAACATCTCAAGATCTTACATGAGTCTTGTCCCCCCAAGAAACGCCCCGATCGCCCAATTTCCTCCCATCAAATAGTCTACGACTTCCGCCCAACCATCAAAGCCACACTCTCCTTAACATTTTCCGTCCCCCAAATCCCACCCCGCCCACCCCGTCTCCACTCATCCCCACTCGCATCCTCCCCACCACCCCTCATCGCCTCCCCAGAAATCATCTCCAGATCCCTCTTTTGCGAGCTCAGCCACCGGGAGATGAATCGTTGAGGGTCTTTCGAGAGGGCGTCAAAGAATGCGTGTTTGGATTTGGATTGTGTGATCTTCTGGATGAGCAGTGCAACGTGCGTGTTCTGCTGCGCAATCTCCAAGAGATCCTGGGCATAGGAATCGTTGGTCATGTATGCATTCAAGATTCCCCGTAGTGGGTCATCGACTTGGACTTGAACATCGTAAACGGTTGGTTGAGGGTTGTCTTGAAACTCTTTGTCGACTCGGACAGTATAGACTAGTTGGACTGGTGGAAGAGGTTTCATGTGGGCAAGTATCGATTCATTAAGCTGTGGGATCCACCCTTTCTCTCGTCCAATAACCTATATATATGTTAGCTTACGGATTTTGACCGTGTTTGAAGTGTTACTTACTTGTCTAAGACGATCATCGCATTCAAATGAGCGCTTCTCGTCTTCATCTTGTAATCCCATAGCCTTGACATACTCCCAAATACCCATCACAGCCTCAGCGCGAGTAGCTTCTTTGGCATCCAAAATTTCAGCGAGCTGGGGAGTTAGTTCAAATCTTTCTGGTGTTTCGTCTCGTACAAGATTGATCGTGATATTCGTATTTTCGTCCCCTCGTCGCTTGAACGTCAATTGCGAAAAATCCGCAGCGTTCGGTAAATCTCTGGCGTTGGATGCAACAACCGGCTTCTTCCATTCCACACTTTGATCTGATCCGTCTTTGGATTTACTCTTGTCGAATTCGACTGTCATGGATTTGAAAAAATGCGACAGGTTGTATGCTTTTGGCGGAGGTTTCGTTTTCTTCTCCTTCTTTTCCTTGCCATCTTCGTCCATCGCATCGTCGTCATCTGCCTCATCCTCTTCATCACTATCGTCGCTGTCCAACCCATCGTCCTCTTCATCGAGCAGCTGTCCTTCGATCGTCACTCGGTATGACGAGTCCATACTTGTGCTGAAATCGAATGCGTCCACATCGAGAGAGTCGGCTTGCCATGGCTGGTCCTCGGCCGTATTGCTCACCCATATTCGCAGTGTTCTGAAGCGCTGTCCAATTGTTAGCCCAGCCCAGGACGTAGACAACACCAACGTACCTTGACGTTTCGATTGACAGATTCTTGAAGATCCAATCTTTTCCTCATCATGGTAGAATCCAACCTCCGCTCCAGGTCTCGCAGCTCCCTATACCGCTGAACGCCATCGCCAATGATGCAGTCCTCCACGCCCTCGGGGATGGTCTTGTCGGTAGGTTTGACACTTCGAAGCTTCGCGCGTTTCGCCGCCGCCTGATTCATGCTCTGTTGGGCCTGCATCTGGGTCTGCTGTAGAGAAATTTGTGGATGTACTCCAACCATCGGGCCTGTGGGGTTATTTATCAGTCCAAAGTCCCTCTATTCACCCGGCAGTCATAGCGCCAAAAGTGGTGATAAGGGAGGCGCATCACTTGAGGCGCCTGCCGCGCGTTTATACTTCATGTTTGGGGGGTATTAAGGTTGTAAGGTTGTTGTTCAGGATACTCGTTGATAAAACTTACCTATTCCTGGCCGCCGATTTGGCGGTGGTTGCGCAGGGTGAGGCGACCGCTGGGAGAAACTGCGATACTGTTGGGGCTGCATTTTGATATAAGGCGCCGCGGGCGACAGGCTGGCAGGATTCAAATGACTGATCGATAAGTAACACAAGTTGGGTATCCGGACGTTGTTGCGCTGCGCTGCGCTGCAAGTTCAGTGCCAGTCGCGTTGTCAACCAACGGCCAACGCGATCCGAAAATACGTAGGGGAGCCGCCCCAAAAGGGCCTAGTCAGCGCAGGCCGCTACAGGGTAAGCCGTCGAGAATAACCGGACGATAGGCAAAACGAGGAAATAGACTACCATTGGCACACTAGTCCTATACAACCTTTTAACTGTTCTGCTTAAATTCTTTTATTTTATTTTGGTGTTGCAGTATGCAGTGAATTTACAGATACACTCGGTTCTTGACTCCTTTGACTCCCCTTCTGCTATACCACACCACGAATAACCCTCCGGGGGCCACTGCCGTGGAGGCCTTCTTCGCTACGCTCCAATCTCTCCTCAAGGACGATCAAGATTTACCAAAATTATATCTTAACTTCTCGAGCGCAGGGAGCTACTAGGGATGGGGGGCCAGCCCGGGTATTGGGGGGCTTTGGGTTGGATCGAAGAAACGCAGATTCCGAGGGAGGAAGTTATATATAAATCTGACACCACCTTCCTAGTCTGCTGGATTTTCTAGACGATATCTTCACTCGCTCGAGCGCAGAGCTACGGCAGTGTGAAAACTACAGAAGTGGTCATTAATAGTCACGTTGCATTCATGTGATATACAGGTGCCTCCCGAGGTCCTCCACCCTCGCACTAATTGATATCCATTTCAAATCCCGATTCCCATGCCAATGCCCTGAACTCCGTGCTCACGATCATCAATGCCATCGATTCATAATGCCCAAGTTTTCCCCTAGTGGCCTTCGTCCTGAATGAGTGTCCCAATAAATCCTACCGCGACTGTGATCCCAACAGAGCCGGCTTCTGCGTCGGCTCCACAGGTGTAGGCGGCATATTTTTGATCTGTTTGATCAAAAACTCTCTCTCATCAATGAATTGCTCATCCTCCGTGCGGTCTTCCAAAAAGTGTTTCAGGAACGTGAGAAGCCTCTCTCGATTGATGAGTAGTATCTTTTGTACCGCAATGGACTTGTGAGGATTTGCAACGAAGACCTTGAATACGTGGAAACCTTCATATTGCACCATCTTTCTCTCGTCCCTGAGCAGATTCATGCAGATTTTCAAATGCTCGCCTCGGTCAACGTACGCCGTCATGACAGCGTAATTCGCCCGATCGAGAAGAATCTCACCCAGAAGTTTAATTGACTGTCGTTTGGTGACATAACTCTCCGATTTGACGAGTATGTTATTATACTGGTCGAAGAAAAGGTCAAAGTTTGTGGACAGGTATTGCGCTACGAGTCCTTTGTGTTTGGTTAAGAGTTCCTAGGCACCTGTTAGAACTAATAATTATTTGATTTTCAGGACGATTTTACTCACTCGGAATGTGGTGAATGCATCTGCTCCAACCTCAAACGAGCCCTGGTCAATCCACTTGAAGAACTTCCAGAAAACGCCCTTTCCACTTTGTTTTGCATCTACTTGAACTCCTGTCAAACCTTTCGAGCTCAGTCCAATATCCACTGGATCATCATATAGAATAATTGCCGCAGCCGACTCGCTTTTTAAAACTTCTCGGAGAACAGTTCCGGCCGGCGTGGCACTTTCTTTCTGATCATATCCATTGCATAATTCCACAAACACTTCCGGTCGATTATTGATTATGTAGCTGAGGGCTATGGGTTCGCTCTTGGGAGACGCTGTTGCTGGGCGAAATCGAAGAACGTATGAGAAAATTACTTGCGTATCCTTCCTCGACTCAAAAGGGAGGCGATGTAGGTTGACGGCTAGGGCGTAGAGTAGGTCCTCCTGAATCATTCCTGTCACCAACGAGTAGACCTGTTCTGGACTTGCTTCGACTTCTAAACAAATAGTTAGGATCCCATTCGCAGATGCCTAGCATAAAATGACACATACCTTGGGTTCCCTGCAGAATAAATTTCATGTTCCCAAGAGTTTTGGCCAGCTCCTCGCCCTATGTTGCGGTCAGCGCCTATTTCCCCACCAAGGCTCAGGCGGAGGCAGCTCACCTTTGCCGCGCCTCCTGGTCCATCGAGTTTGCCAATCAATTCTTTTGCTTGTTTGGAGAGGTCGACGGTGTTCGTCCGAGGTCGTCTGCCGAAAAGGAAAGACATGTTTTCGGGTTTGGTTTGGTTTGTTTACTACGGCGGCTGCACAGAGCGAAGGCTAAGCGTGGGGTATCCGACTTGGAAAGACCGAAGAGCAAATGAAGGATGGCGATGCAGCGATAGCAATAGCTAGAAAAGGCGATGGCATTATACTACACAAAGCGCTCGCTCGGAATACTCACAATGCTGACGGCAGCTGGGTCTTTGGGGGGTTGTTGTCAGAGTGGTGTTGCGTTGCCTCCTTCCCTTGTTATGTTTTGGTGAAGCTGCTGCCCGACTCTGACGACCCCTTGTCGCTAGGTACGTCTGGTGCATCAACCTCCTCCATCAACCCTCGGACCGCGCAGATCAGCCATGAGATATTGTGAAAAGCAAGGGCAACATAGCCGTGAAGACAGGGCCGCCAATCCAAAGTAATAGCAGAAGTGATTAATACAAAGTGACGTTATATTTAGTATTATACTTTGTGAGATATGCAAGTGCGCAATGTGCAAGCAATTTCTTTTCCTTCGATGCTTTGGACGTAACCTATCGCCATGTGACAAAAAGACCCTGGATCGCTTATCTACGCCTTCATGGTGATGTATGAAAGGCGGCATGCCAACCAAAAGACACTAGAGAATGAAGGCATTACATCAATTCCATATCAATGCCCTATCAATGCCATATAGATGAAATTGTATACATCGTCTAATCCTTATATGTAAGCTTGAATTTATTCACTTACGGGTTTGGACTTTTGGAGGTGATTGTTGTTTACACTTAATTCTCCGAGCTCGTCCCCCAGGTCGCCGCTTTGCCTTTCATCTCCTGTGCTCCTCGTGGGACCCCTGCACGTCAAAAAGTGTGGCTTCAAAAAATACTTGCACAAAATTTCCCCACCACGCCCACGCGCACAACTCCAAACTGGTCGTGACAAAATTCCAGCCAAGTTCATCTGGACAACACTTGACAGCTCAAGTGCAGCAACCATGGCGGAACTGGCCCCCAAAATCGAGGAAGTTAAAGCCGTTCCCGCGGACGTCCCTGCATCATCTGGAAGTTCAGAAGCCTCTGACATCCTCGATCTGAAGGACGATGAGGGTTGGGAGGATGCAGAGCCCGATGTCGAAGAGAACCAATTCATCTCCCTCACGGATGATGAGGTCTTTACTGATATCATGCAAATGCTGAATCACTGCAAAGAAAAACACAATCTCGATTTTCTTGAAATCAGGCAGAAGTTGGGCTTGGACTTTTATGGCAATATCAAGCTCGTCAATTATATCCGGTCACAGGTACACAGCGGCCAAGCCATTCCATCGGAACTTTCAAGGAAGGATTTCGATGACGAAAAATACTTGAAGCCGGTTCTGGAAGACGACGCGTTGCTCTTTAACCTGGACGAACTTCCTGAGGTGGCTGAAGCTCAAGAGTCGGATGAAAATGACAAAAGCAAGAGAATGGAAAAAGATCCAAAGGCTCTTGTTGCCCGTGTTTCCGAGTTGGAAGATGAGCTGAGGAGAATCCATCTGCAATTTGACAACTACCGAGATACCGTCAAGGAGACCTTGGACAAGAAATGGGACAGCCAAGCTCGCAACGTCGAAAAGGAAGAGAAGAGAGATGACGATAGTCACTATTTCAGTTCATACTCATATAATGGTCAGTACTATTACACTCATCTCTTACTTTCTGTTTGAACTAATGAGCCTCAGATATCCACGAAACAATGTTGAAGGACTCGGTTCGAACTGATGCCTATCGGGATTTCATTTACAACAACAAGGCATTATTTGCCGGCAAGACTGTTCTCGATGTCGGATGTGGTACCGGTATCCTCTCCATGTTTTGCGCCAAAGCAGGTGCAGCACGCGTTATAGCGGTCGATAACTCGGCCATCATCGACAAAGCGCGCGAAAACATCTTCAACAATGGCTTTGCCGACAAAATCACCTGTCTCCGAGGAAAAATCGAAGAAGTCAAGCTCCCCGTTGACAAGGTCGACATTATTGTCAGTGAGTGGATGGGCTACTGCTTGCTATACGAGGCCATGCTCGACAGTGTCATCTGGGCACGCGACAAGTATCTTCAACCAGATGGACTTATGGTACCTAGCCATATGAACATGTGGGTAGCACCTGTCGCCGATCCAGATTACACTTCAGACCACATCGCATTCTGGAGAGATGTGTACGGGTTTGACATGAAAGCTATGCAAGCAGGAATTCACGATGAAGCACAAGTCCTTGATATGCCCAAGACCACTTTGGCCGCAGAACCATTCCCATTCCTCCAACTGAGTCTCCACACTACGACAGTCAAGGATCTTGTCTTCAAGCGAAAGTGGCAAGGCAAACTCAAGCAAGATATCGATGCCCTTGATGGTTTCATCATCTGGTTCGATTCATTTTTCATGCCGTCGAGAGAGGAAGTTGTCCCTGAAGACGCAAAGGCTGAAGAGTGGGCTGCATCAGGCAAGAAGGGTAATGCATTCACGACTGGCCCTGGTGGAAAATGTACGCATTGGAAACAAGGTGTCATGCTCATTGATAATACCAAAGATAAGCCTGTGAGCAGAAAGGCTGGGGACGAGGTAGTCGGCGAGCTCGAGTACACTGTGCCAGAGGAGAACTCGAGAGCACTGACTGTGGGTTTCACTTGGAAGTTTGGGGGTGACGAGAAAGAGAGTGCACAAACGTGGAGGATGAGATGAGTATGCCAGTATGGAAAGTTACCAGCCTTGTTGATACCATGTCTCGCAGCGTTGCTAATAGATACCATTGTTGCGCATAGCTAACAAAAGTTTCATGCATTTCAGACGTCGCTCTCATCTATCGTTCAATCTTCTCCAGCACTTTTATCTCTACCTGACCATCTCTCAAACACATACCCATTTAATTCTCACCCCGACCTCTTCCTCTCCCAACCTTCATGTGAATCATTTCCAGCATTATGACCTCCCAGGAAATTCATCCCCTAATCCCGCAACCTAGCCACCTCATTCCCTCTAAACTTTAACGGTCAGTTCTACTTCCACTTATCTCCCATCTCATATTTCATTTCAAACCCAACCGCCCTAACAGCCCCTTCTCCACCGCCCTCCCCTCCTCCACACTCGCCTCCAACGCCTTCCTCTTCCCCTCCTCGTTCTCCTTCCTCACATACCGACTAACATGTTCCGGGACGCCTTTCACCAAGTTATCCTCCGCCGGCACCGGCTCTCCATACTGGATCCAAGTCGGCACAACACCCGTCCATACCTTCTTCCGCATTTCCACGTCTTTGAGATCAGCTTTATCATCGTGGGGTTCACCAGCTCTCACTTTAGCACTTGCTGAGACGATTTTTACGCGTAGGATTTGAGTGCTTGTCATTTCTGTTTGGTTCGGAGGAAGACGGGTTTGTGACCAGCGGTCTGGAACGACGGAGTTGGTGATTCTTTCCATGGCCCAGAGCTTTTCTGATACATCTGAGACGGGCGTCGCGTAGCCGTGCAATATCGCTGAACGGTAATTGTAACTATGTGAGTTCGGAGTTAAAGCTAGTACTAAACCATCCAGATGAGTCGCTGCGATTGTGACGGGGAGGCCGGTTTCTTCTGGGTTTTGTTCTGAGTTTGAGCTGTTGGAAAGTCTCATGATTCGAGAGGAGACGTAGCCATGGAGATATAAATCCAATGGCTCGCTCAGGCTTGCTTCTTGGTTCTCAAATGATCCCATGTAACCGATCATGGGGAGGAGAGCAGCTGTGGGAAACAAGCCAGAATTAGTATCATTTTGATTTTGATATCAAAATTTTGGGACATAGGTTTAAGAGTGGATTCCTCCCTCGCTCTAGAAACAACCCAAATAAAACTAGAAGGCAGCCCGAAAAGAATTCCACCTACGGAACGGATCATCTTGAAGATGCGAAGCAAACGATATATGCAAGATGGGCGTGCTGTTTACGAGGGTGTGGACGGTGGTGTAGTCGTAAGTTCCTGGGAGGAGAGTTAGAGTCTCTCGATTTTTCTCTTAGGGGTGGAGCGGGTCTTACCACGTGGTTTGTATCGATTTATCGTATTGCGGGGGAGTTTGGGGTAAGTGGGGGATTCAGTTTGATCTGACATGTTTGCGTTTGATTCTGTCGATGTTCTTGAATTCGTCCTCTTGGGCCGAAGTTGGAAATGAGGGTGACAACTTCAAAAACATCATAGCACTCTTTATACACCTCTCCAAGAACACCGTTCAAATCCCGTGTCCTGCTGTGACACCCCATCTCCCGTCCTCCATGTATCGTGTGCCTCGAAAAAGGCAAGTCCAGCCGCGCCAATGGGAAGGCGCGTTTTGGAAATCGTACCGTAATCAAGCACCTAAATGGGTTCGGCATGCCGAGGGGACGACGACGACAACACATCAGCCGAGATGAACGACATGACTGAATTATACCGGTAGTCAGGTCATAATGATGGACGGAGGTTTTTCGCATTATTTAGGTAAGTCTTTTGGATCGAACGATGATTGATTGGTGCTTAAGTATAGGGTTCACGAATTGATGGAATGTAGAATTGCAATCGAGAGGGGAAAGCTCATTATCATTTTGTGTTGCATGCGTTTGCGTTTGTTCATCGTCATCGCCATGATCTCTTACAGTACTTGTTTTTCCCTCACGTACTTCAGCGCAATGACTATTACCATTTCCCATTACCTGTATGGTATTGGAGGTAATGGTAAATAAGACGCTCTCAAGCTTGGGGCCCAGAGGCTTTCATTGTCATTCTAATTTTCCCGCTACGGCTAGTAATGGCCATTACAACGGCCTCTCGCCGTTACATCATAGCCTCGACACAGAGCTTTTTGAATTTTTGTTAAACGTCACCGGATTAAGCATACCTCATTGAAAAATTTGTTGGTTTCGGCTGTCATGGTTATTTGATGTTACATAGTAGTGGTGTGATGGGGTGGGACTAAGGGTAGTTCCCGTGAGATGACAGAGACTTTTAGTGTTATTTTCTTAACTTATGATGTAAGTTGTGTAGTCTTGCTCACAACTCGGCTCGACTCAAGGACTAATTGACTCTGGCCTTTCCCTTTGAACACTTTCTGAACGCTACCGCGGCTTTGGCATCGCTGTGGTCATGCTTCTAGATGGCTTCACGTGGGATTAGCTTGGCTCTAATGGATAGTTATCAAATGGACAAACAGTTACGACACTAGATATAGCAGTTTTTGGCTAGGACAGACTAGGATTTAGCACTTCTCATGAATTCACATAAAAGAAGAGGTCCCCCCCACTGTTTTTTCTTTCTCCAGACACATCCACAAATTCACACACACTCAAAGACTCGGAAAGCCTCCATCCACATTCGTTTTTTCTTCGATCCCAAGTTCACAGTCACCCCCCTTGCACATTCGTTCTTCAATCAGTTCACAGTCACTCCTTCCACATTCGTTTTCCAATTCCAAATTCTCAAACAATCACGTCAGATACACCCGCCAAGTCAACAATGGAGAATTTCACCATGGCAGAAGGAACTTTTGAAGATGTCCCCTTGAACGAGACTCGTCCTCACTCAAGTGCTGAGTCCGATGAAAGCTGGGACAAGGAATTTGGCTCCGATGAGCCTACCGAGGATTCTCCCCGTGAGATGGAGGACCTCAAGCACGCAAAGAAGAATGCTTCCCCCAAATCCGCATACTCACCGGAGTCTGGACTCACCATCAGCCGCGGAGGCCAAGAATCGCCAAACCAGGAGCTGCTCTCCAAGTTCATCCGAGAAACCACCATGGCCGACCTCAAAAAGCCAGTCGAGAATACTGATGAGAAACCCTTCACCGACCTCCTGTCCGGTACACCAGCAAGCAGCAAACACGCCACCGTCGAAGACGACTTTGAAGACCTCTCATCCGAGTCCGAAATAAAGCAAATCGAGCATACGAGACTCGTAGTTTCCAAATACGCGGCTGCTATCGATGACGGTCTCGGTCTTTTCTTCAACTCCGACGCCACCGAACGCTGCAAAATCACAGAGCAGCTCCAGAAAACCGCCCGAATGATATCTGAGCTCTTTGGCGACAACGAGATTGGGAGCAAGCAACTTCAAACTCACTCGTTGATGAAGGAGATTGGTCTGCTTACTGAGGAGTTAAGGCTGAGAAAGGAGAATGAGGATAGCTCTTCTTGCTCGATAAGGATACTCACAGGTCAGGTTGAGAGTCTCAAGGATCGATTGGCTGAGGCAAAAGCCTGGTCTGATTCCAAGAATTTTACCATTGAGAGGCATGAGGCTGCCTACAAAATGATCAGAGAGCAGTTCGACGAGGAAGTTAAGGCTAGGGAGATGGCTGAAGAAAAGGAACCGCTCATCGCCAAACTCAAGCAGGATATCGAGGCTTTGAAATACGACTTGCGATACCACGATCAGAGTGGTGTTTGGGAACAGGATTGCCCATATTGGGAACTTCAAAGCCGGTACGCTGAGCTCGAACAAAAACTCGCCAAAACCGAACACGAACGCGACCAAGCCGAGCGTCGCCACATCCTTTCAGCTCTCAAAACTCCAGGCAAGTTCCTCGATGGCTTCAACTTCCGCTACGAGGAAGTTCTTGAACGTCGAAACATTGCAGAAAAAGCGCTGTTGGATAGAATCGACCTGCAAGACCGCCAGCATCGAGCAGACCGCGAAAACTTGCTCATGATGCGAGAAGAATTGGGCATTGCTCATCGGGAAAATCTCGAGTGGAAGACCGAATCCCAGCGCCTGCGACGTCTCCAGAAGCGCTTGGAGGATAATGAAGCGCTGAACATTAGACTCCACAATGAGCGCATTGCTTTGAAAAGGGAGAACAAGAAGCAGAGTGAGGAGCTGGAGAACCTCATCAAGACCATGCTCCACCACAACGTCGCCATTTCCTGCCAGAACGGCAAAATTCATGAATACGCTCTTGGTATTGCTTCCAATTTGCAAAAAGACAAGGAGACAATGCACAGCCTTCAGAAGGAGAATGATTTCTTGAAGCGATGTCTCAAAGACCAAGAGTTCGCCATCCAAAGCGAATTTGAGGCCGAAAAGGCAACGTGGAAGAAAGCAGAGTACCAGATGCAAAATCAATACCGCTTAAAGGCAGCCGAGTGGGCAGAGCAGAGGGCCATATACGCCGCAAGACTTCTCGCCACTGAACAAAAAGAAACTTCGGGCGAGGAAATCATCAAACATCTCACCCAGGAAGTCGAGCAGATGGAAGAGAAATCCGAGGGGAAAGTTGCGCAGGCCAAGCAGGAACTCGCCAAGTACAAAATGGTCCACAAGAAGAAGATCTACAAGCGGGAGTACGAAAGTGTCCTGGATCTCATGGGCAAGGACTTGTTGCAATTCGACGACCGTGATGAGGCCGTGGGAACGTATCTCGGTATGGAGCGGGTCAAGTACATGGGAGAGATATCTTTCATCGCCGACTACATGAGCAACAACGCAGTTGCGACGCAAGAAAAAGCCAGCTTGACGTCCGCCAGGAAGATGCTTCACCAGTGGCTCGTTCGCCGAGAGGTCATCACCAAGAATCTTCCCGAGTCTGGAAAAGTGGCTTATGAGAACTACATCCAGGACAATGATGGCTATCCCGATGAGCCCCGGCAACAGAACATCAGGAACATAGCAGTTGCTCTCGATCCATCTCGTCCCGAGCACTATATCCCCAAGGAAGCAGACGATAGGGATGAGTTAATCGCAAAGAACAAAGCCACCATCGCCGCCTACGAAACGCAAATCTCCAACCTCCAAGGCAGCCTCGTGCTCAACAGCAACAGAGCCCAACTCACCATCCTCGCCACCCAAGAAGACGCAGCCCGGCAGATTTCTTGCTGCGACGATCTCCTCGCCATCTACACGAACCAAATCGCGGGCCTCGCCGCTACACTCTCCAAGATCCAATCCGAGAAGCAAGCACCCCCCGGACCACCTCCCCCCGATGTCCAAAGACTGCAATCCGCCCTCGCATCCGCAATGACCACAATCTCCCGCCTAAACGCCAAAATCTCCTCCCTGTACAACGAAATCAGCTCTCTAAAAGCCAAATTCGCGAACGACACCTCCATCGCCCACATCCACGCGAAGGTCGACACCCTAACCAGCGAGCAAGTGTCAACGCGCAATCTCGTCTCGAGAGTGACCACCGAACTGAAAAGCGTCACCAAGGAACGAGATGCCGACCGTGCGAAGCTGGAGAAAGCCGAGATGGATGTCAAGGTTCTCAAGGGCGCTTGTGATAAATGGGAAGGTGACTTTTTGTATCGGAAAGGGATGTTGCTGAGGGCCGTGGAACAGGCGAAGCGATATCAGCAGGAGTTGATGAGGTTGAGGGCGGAGATTGAGGAGGTTGCTGAGGGGGCTTAGATTTTTGGCAATTGATATCGTTAGGGGCTTTGATTTGAGTGTTTGGGTGTTCCGGTGTATTTGTTTTGAATACCCAGGTGGTTTCTTGGCTTTTGGAATTGGAGTTGGGGATTTTAGCGAAGCGAATCTCGCGAAAATAGGGGGTTAAAAAATCCCCGGCATTGTCGGCATTTGGCGTTATCTATTTCTTTCCTAAACTATAAATCAGAATAATAACATTCTCCACATCCTTCCTCTTTACATCTTGAAGTGAAAATAGAATTCGACGTGACTTTTCTGAATTCCAAATGTTGCAAAGAATCTTGACAAATAATGCAACAACTCCCTTCATCGTCCGAACTACAAATCGACAAAAAACATCCCATAACACAGGAAAACAGGCCTCATCTTGTATATTTTAGCGAACGAGGAAAGGGGGAGGGGGTGACTTCCTTTCGCTTTTGAAATTTTCAATACGAAGCGAATTGAACTCCTCCTTAAAAGACGAAGAAATGAGATGAGGCGAAATGGAAAAAAACCGGAGTGAAAATCCCGCCAAATATAGTTGGTATAGCTTCCACATACAGACCTTTTACTTTCCCGGAACTTTCTCAGGATTCAGAACAATCATTGCTGGGTATATTCTGTATCTACATTAGCGCATCCCATCTATCCAACATCTAAAACTATGCACAACACAAGGCCTAACATCCTCGTAATCTTCAAACAATTCCCAAAACGCCGCATCGCTGTGCTATCCAATTCAATGCACCCAAAATCCCTGACCATCATTTTGTACAGATCCAAGTCGTTCCATCATATACAACCACTCCTGTTCTCATTTTGGTATTCGTTCCAAGGAACTAATACGTCTCTGGAATTCCAGAAAAGCTAGGCACCGTAGCCGAGCAATTGAAATCTCTCGAGTAAGCCTTCGCCGGCAAAATGCCAGCCGCAAGACCAAGTTGATAACTCCACTGAGCAGCAGATTCTGTTTTCCACGTCCAGTAAAACCAGCCCCACCCCTTCTCAAAACTAGACATTTGCGCCTCTGCAAACATCAGAAGAAATTGTTTGTATGTATCGCTGTAACTACTCTGGTCTGCATTTGCAGATGTGCAGCTGCACTGGGAATTTGCGGTCGGGCACCCGGGTGTGAGTACATTAATAGATGAATCGCCTACGTTATAGGTGCCTTCCCAACGGGTCCCGACGCCGACGTTGTTGAGATTCGGGGCGCAATCGGTATCTGCTTGGGACCACTCTGCGAATATGGTAGGGCCGTATCCGGTTGTTGTAGACATACTTTCTTCTGCTTGTTCGGTCCATCCAGTACAAGCGTAGTTGACTTTGGTTGTATGATTGTATCCGATTTGACCAGAGTTGAAAATTACGTATTGGTGAACGTCGAGAACCAGACCGTCCATATCCGTAAGCTTACCTTGCCAATTTTCAAGCCCCATGAAACCATCACCGAAGACAACATTGGCTGTAATACCATTTTTGCGAACCAGAGTATATGCGCTCGTTGTCCAATTAAGAACATCCGAGGTTACAAGAGCTGTCATCTTAGGTTCATTTACCAGCCCATAGAAGGTGACGATGTTCTTGTAGCGATCCTGTGCGAAGAATTGAGAAAGTTGATTGTGCATATCAAGAGATCGTTGGGCGTTTAATGATCCGTCAGTTCCATTCAACCATCCAATCGTCCCAAGCCGACCACTATGATTCCAGCCATTCTGACTTCCAGGTAATCCATGAACATCCAAGTTAATTCGGAGTCCGTGCTTTCTTGCCCATTCAATTCCCCTCAGGAGATACCTCCAGGATACTTGGGGTACATACGGATCTCCAGAATATGTGGTTACTGCCCAGTAGGAAAATGGAATTCTGACGTGGTCCAGCCCAGCATTGGCAATATCGATGAAAGTTTGCTCGCTAACAAATGTCGCATAATGCTTTTCCAAGGTCGATTTTGCTTGCGAGCCCAAAGATGTTGTCAAAGTCCACTCATCAACAATTCCATTTCCCGAGAATAACGACGGCGTAATAAAAGGTTCTAAAGAGAGCCATCCTCCAAGATTTACGCCTCTCGCTGGTCTTGTAGCATAGGAGCCCCACGACGTCTCAATTGAGGGAACATTGGTATTTGCGCTTTTAGAATCGTCCCATGTCGAGTTCAGACCCATGACCGAAAGGTTGCCCACCGTCTGACTAGTATATGTAACGTTGAAGTCGCTTGTATCGTACCACGTAAAAGGGTCAAGGTATGTCCCTTGCGCGGCTTTTGGGATATCCGATTCCGACATTCCATTAAGATTCGAGTTCGATGGTGATCCAGAGTCGCTGCTTGAGGCTGCTGAAGTCGAGGCTGGAGATGATTTCTTTTTACTTGCCACTACGGCCACAACTATTATGATAATAAGTAGCACCACTGCCGCACCAGTGATCACTAGAAATTCAATCAGTATATTTACCAAGATTGATTCCGGCTCTCAAGAACTCACTTAACCGTTTCTTTCTACTCTTATTACCACCATCATCCGATTCCTTATCATCTGTATAGCCACCCCTCAACCCTTTTAATTTTTTGCTCTTCCCTTCTTCCAGCAATGCGCCGCTAACAACACGCCGCTTCTTTCGTTTGTGTTGTTTCCTCGTCCTTTCTACCACTATCTTCTCATCCACAACTGCAGGCCGTCTCTTCTTCCTTGCTTTCTTGGGCGGAGTTTCTTGCGCCGCTCTCGCTCTTTCGTGTTGGTTTATCAAATTTAGTTGTGCTAAAGAATTGGCAGACAATGGCTGCGAACTCGATTCTGAAGATGATTGGGCTGGGCGCCTCGACTTTCGTGGTGTTGAACCCTCTGTCCGGCGCCTCTCGCGATTCGTTTGCGCTGTATGGCTGCTACGTTCTCTTCCCTTTCGCCGCGGGGACTCCTGAGGAGCCATATCTTCGTGGTCGCAATGCAATGATTGTTGGTTTTGCTGTTTATCTGCTGTGCCAGGATAATTGATCGTTTCAATCGTTTCGGAGAATATGGATAAAGTCGACTATTGTACAGAATGCAGAACATGTCACTCAGGTCGCGCGTCGGTGACATAGTACTTGGCCAAGAAGTTGGAAGTTGACAGCAATTTTCGGCAAGGTTGGCGGGGGAACAATCAAACAAGGACAAGGGGTCGAGCCGGGGAACCTTTTTTTCGAAGGTGGGTCGATTCTCGCCTACAACCCAACCCAACCAACCACACAACTCCGCCCCTCGCTTAGGCTCTCCCCCCTGCCAGCTGTGCGCCGAAGACCCTCGAGACGCCTCTGGCCCTTATGCGACTCTTCCGCAACACATACACATAAAAATAAAATAGGGTATAGCCCTCCGATAAATATTAAGGGTTATGGTGCGTCTCCTTTTTTCTAAATTCTAAAAGGTGGTGGTTAGGAATAAATATCCTACCTTTTTGGTGCGCGCAGGACTTAGGATTTCTCTAAGTAAATCCGTGTTGTGGCGTTGGGAATCGTAGGGGTTGTATGGACTCGTGCAGGGTTTAAAATCGACCCACCAACGAAAAAAAGGACTTCTCGAGCCGAGGGTTTATCGGCATGCAGGCGAGACGGGCTATCAGCGGCTTAGTTAACGATGCCGTTTCCCTTGAACAACTTCTCACTGCTGCAAAAGGTTACACTTGCTGAACATGAATTCTCTCAAGGGTTTTGCAGTACACCAATATCTACAACAACATGCGGGTAACACGTAGGATACATTCTTGCTCGAGGGCACTTCTTAACCCCACACCAAAATCTCTCGGCGCTGTTGCAATAGCACAAAGACCCCGCCTTTACTCAACTCATCCTCCCAAGGCACGCTTGAATATACCAACCGACTTTTCCACAACTTCTCTACTCGCCCATAGGCCTCAGACTGCTTTGCAGAATGACGAGTTACCTCCAGAGGTTCGAAATGGCACTACACAGCAGATGAACCTCTTTCAATCGATCAACGATGCACTCTCCCTTGCACTCGCGTCGGACGATTCAGTACTTCTTTTTGGGGAAGATGTTGCTTTTGGAGGTGTTTTTCGATGTAGTATGAACCTCGCAGAAAAATATGGAACAGATAGAGTCTTCAATACACCTTTGTGCGAGCAAGGGATCGTTGGGTTTGCAATTGGAGCCGCTGCCGAAGGAGCAAAAGCTGTCGCAGAAATACAATTCGCAGACTATGTTTATCCAGCATTTGACCAACTCGTCAACGAGGCCGCGAAATTTCGATACAAGGATGGAGACAGTGGGCGAGATGTGGGTGGACTGACGGTGAGAATGCCTTGTGGAGCAGTTGGACATGGGGCACTGTAAGCTATACTTGAGTTTCCCAAAGGGATGCTGGTTAATAGTCATTTTCTAGATACCACTCGCAGTCTCCTGAAAGCCTGTTTACACACATTCCTGGCTTACGCGTCATAATGCCTCGATCACCTATACAAGCAAAAGGCTTACTGCTAGCAGCCATCGCCAGCAAAGATCCATGCGTTTTCATGGAGCCAAAAGCACTGTATCGAGCAGCGGTCGAGCAAGTCCCAACTGCCGCATATACGTTACCACTTTCAAAAGCCGAGATATTGAAAGAGGGTTCAGATCTTACTATTGTTTCCTACGGACATCCACTTTACACATGCACTTCTGCAATTGAAAAGGCTGAGAAGGATTTCGGTGTCAGCATAGAGTTGATCGATTTGCGAACAGTTTATCCTTGGGACAAGGAATGCGTATTGGAAAGTGTTCGCAAAACGGGGAGATGTTTGGTCGTTCACGAAAGTATGGTTAATGCTGGAATTGGAGCCGAAGTGGCAGCAAGTATTCAAGAAGATAAACAGACATTCTTGAGGCTTGAGGCGCCTGTTATGAGAGTTGCTGGATGGAGTACTCATATGGGTTTGATGTATGAAAGGTTCAACATTCCAGATGTTGCGAGTAAGTAATCACAACCACCTCTCCTGAGTTTAGTTGCTAATTTCGTATAGGAGCTTATGATAATATAAAACGGGCGCTGGAGTATTGACATGGCATTGAGTTGGTGTTTGTTGGGTTGGTGTTTGGTAGCTTCACGGAGGTATGATTTATGAACTTGGTAGATTGATAGATGTCAAGACTTTAGACTTGCAAATATCATTAGCAACGATCCTATTTCCAGATACTGTCATTTCCTAACATTATCAAATATGGATCGCGTGATTAAGCACTTATTTTTCTAGGACCAATTCGCCATTACTTGTAGCTTTCACTAACCCCAAAACATCAATGCAGTGGAAACTAGAAATAACTCAACTTGTTACTGAAGTAGAGAAGTGGAAAATTGCGTAAAACAAGTGGGCAAGAATAAGTTCAACTTTAATAAGCTTTTATACAAAATTAGTCAGCATCACTTTGGTTCTCGGGATTATTTTATTCAAGGGGGGAACTTGGGCGCGATAAGCGAGAGAGTGCACCAGCCACAATCGAGGGGTGGTTGGCGTCGCGTTGTCTCACAATTGCTAGCCAGCCAGCAGCAACACCACAGAACTCTCACCAGCAGCTCTGGAGAGACACTTGCGAAATCTGCTACTTGAGAAATCTCCGCAATGTCACATTTGGACACAGTTTCTGCGTTTGTGGAAGGAGCGCCACCTGGAGAGGTAAGTTTGACCCACCTCGCTGCGCAAGCTATCGCTGACCCTCCTCAAGCTTGCAGATGTCATAGCCGGTACGCAAACCTTTCAGCAGACCTCTACTCGAGTACGTGTAACTAAACCTAATTACCAGACATCAAAGCTCTTACGATCGAAACCCCCAACTTGATTTCACAGCTTGGGCCTGCGTTCGAGAAATACAACGAGGAACAATTCGCGACGGTCAAGCTGCCTGGAAGCAGCCAGCATGTTGGTTCATGGATTCTGAATACCCGCAACAAACGCTAATTGCGGTAAAGGTCATAGTCAGCTCGCATAATTCTCTGGGAGGAGGCAGATATTACGACGTTGAGAGTTCATCCAGTTTTGCCTTTGACCACAGCACACAAGTTGGTTACTGGAATGCCTATATCTCAGAATGGATCACTGATGGAATCAGAAAGCAAGCGCAGTCCAAAGCCATGTTCTGGAAAGCAGTCAGTTGGATCTAGTGTACGTCCAATTGAGCCCCTTTCTGCTTCTCCGACTGACAGACTATCGTAGGAAGTCCCTCTTGAAAAGCTTGAGCACGCACACCAACGAACATTACCCAAACGCATCTTATGGTGTCTACCCTATCGAAAATGATTCGCAGATCGCAATATTAGTGGTTGCAAATAAATACAGCCCCAATAACTTCTGGTCAAACCCCCTTTTCCTCTTTTAGAATTACGCAGAGCTAACGAGAGGCAGGAATGGACGATGGCGCTCATTCTACATCTACTCACCATCCTCCTCTAAACTTGAAGGTAGCCTAAAGGTCGATGTCCACTACTATGAAGACGGAAACGTTCGCCTCTTGACCACGAAGCCAGTTTCAGCCTCCATATCCTCCGCATCTGCTTCGGCGATCATAAGAGAAGTTACTGTGGCGGAGAAGAAATATCAGGAAGAAGTAAACAAAGGATTCAACAGTCTTAGCGAAGGAGCATTTAAGGGGCTGAGGAGACAACTACCAATCACACGACAAAAGATTGAGTGGGATAAGATTGCGGGGTACAGGCTTGGTCAAGATATAGGTGGAGGGAGTTCTAGAAAATAACTTCACATGCGTCCGTGTGCTTCAGCTCTCGCATGCAGGGAAGAAATACAGAGACATTGACATTTTGCTTTGATATTCGGCCTACATGTTCCTGTTTCCCGGTCCGATATGTCCCCTTTTCGGAGTTGAGGGGTTGAAATTTCCATGCCTAGGCACAGCATGAAACAGGCATCCAGGTACCAAGATAGGGAAAGAGTTCCACGAGCTTCCATGGATTTCAACTTTAACACCTCACACTTGCAGTAGATAGGGCTCAACAGTCAGCAATACTACGTGGTGTGAGTTCCGCAGTGTATGTTGGCAGCGAAAAAAGACAAAAAACCCTGGAAATTGCCATCAAACCAAAAAGATATGTTTCCATATGGTGATCACTAGGTGGTGTCCAAAATGCCGTGCTATCATAGACCCGTGGACCCGTGGACCCATGGACATAGAGGACTACATAACACGTGGTAGTGGCCAATCAGAACTCACGCATGTTGCTGACCGACATTCAATGTTGAGGTTTGCCTCAATGCGAGGTTCCCCCGAGTAAAGCTCGGGAATTCTTAATTGCCTACGAGCGAAGCCGTGAGTCCGTACTTGCTACAGTTCCCAAGCCAATACTCAACCAACGACCGCACACGCCAGACTGCATAAGTTTTTTCTTCCTGCACGAATTTCCTTTGCCAATCGCCAGGAATCAACTTTGCCCAGCGACAAGAACGAAGATCGTTGACTTCACCAACCCAACACACAGTCTGAACATACCTCCGCAGCCATGTCTGAAGTCTTCACTTATGCAGATGTCGCATCGCACAGCACAAAGAAGGATCTATACTTGGTGATTCACGATAAGGTTTACGATTCTACTGCCTTCGTTGATGAGCATCCGTAAGTCGAGATTTCTTATTTGCGAGGTGGTTCGATTTGGATAGGGGACCGATATATGGAACAATTGGGTGGCGGCTGCGCTCGGAGGAGGATATACTTTGGAGATACGATGGGCAGCGGATCGATCAGTCTTGGGGACATCAGAAGTCAAGAGAAGGCAAGAATGAGTCGGCTTGCGGTCGGCGGACTTCTACCCTTGTGAATAGTGTTATCTTGGAGCACTCTCTACTTGTATCTCTACAGTTCCCTACGGCGCAATCTCCTTTCGAATATCTACAACAGGCCACCTTGGACATTTGCTGACTTGAACACAGAGGTGGAGAGGAAGTTCTGCTTGATGTTGGAGGACAAGATGCCACCGAGGCTTTCGAGGATGTCGGACACAGCGATGAGGCGCGAGAGATCCTAGAAGGTCTATTTATCGGAGACTTGGAGCGCAAGGTACCTATCCCCCATTCCCTTTCCACACAAACTTGCAGACAAGAGATTAACAAATCATCACAGGAGGGAGACCCAAAACCAAAAGTCGCAGCCTACGCCCCAAGCGGTTCCTCTTCATCCACATCTGGCACCGGCCTGGGAATTGGTCTCTACGCTATTGTTCTTATTGGTGGTGCCGCTGCATTCTACGCATACACATACTTGCAAGCACAAGACAAGACCGCTGCATGAAAGACCGTTGCATAACATGAAAGTTTGGAATGTTCTTTGATTGATAGCGGAATCCTTGCAGGGGGCTACTAGAGATGTGGCTTTGGAAGTGGATTTGATACAGAGCTCTGAACTGGGGCACTAGCAGTGGCACGGTTGATGCATTCTTCCCATGTACTTCTGTAGATCACTTTCTTTGATCAACCATTCTAACGCCTGCTTTTTTTAAAGGAAGTTTTGAGGTTTTGATAGAGTGTGCATATGTTATCTGGAAATATGAACGTGCTGTCACAATTGAGACTCAAATCTGCTGCGAGGAACAGAGTGCTTGTGCTACAATGTCTGTAATCTCAAGGTTACAGCTTTTTCGAACAAGAGAAATAGAGTATGGTTTAAGCATGTACCTAAAAGGCAATTATTAACTCTCCTGGGATATCACATGCGTTGTACAAGGTAGCTTTCCAGGAAATATATAAATTGATCACATTTTCAATAAGTCACTAGTCCTTTGACATCGAAGAACAGCCCGCCCAAACGCCATGCTTTCATATACACCTTGAGCCCCTACCCACCATGAAATCCGGCTCCACCCCCCTATCCGAACTCTCCTCTATACCAACTCTCCCTCCTCACGAATACATCCCCGTATCATCCTCCTCATCATACCGATCCTCCGCACCCGGCGCATCGTACTTCTCATCCCTCTTTCTAGGCTCCTCCTTCTTATCCCTCAGATCCTTCCTACAAATCGGACAAGTCCCCTCATTGAGCAACCACGGGCCCACACAATCCAAATCGAAACGATGCGAATGGTGACACGGCAACACGACCACCAACGGCCATTTATCCTCCTTAAAAGGTAAGATACAAATCGGACACTTCTCGTCCTCTTTAAACTGCGTCTTCGGCACGCGCTCCAACTCATCGAGATAACTCTGCGGGATTCGAATCTTGGGCGGCGGGTCTTCGATTTCTCGGGTCAGTTGTTCGATCATGCTGGCTTGTAGGGCCTGTCCCGCGGAGATCTCGGGGCCTGAGGTGGAGCCGGATAGGGTACGGATTGCGAGGAGTTGGTCGCGGTTGAGAGCGTAGGAGGCGGCGACGTCGACGGGGGTTGGGAGGGCGTGGGAGTTGGTGGACTCGATGGAGGTTATGTGCGCGAAGAAGGAGGTCATGGAGGGCCGGCGGTTGCGGTTGCGGTCTTCCCTTTCTGGTTGGACGCTATGCTCGACTGTTGGATATGTTAGAGCTGTGGTGGGGTTGAGGAGGGGGGTAGGTACCTTCGTATGGGTTTGACATTTTAGGAATTGGGGGAGGTGGTTGTTTTGATCCGGAGATATGTAGGTCAAGAGCTTTGAAAAGGGTATTTGAGGGCCCGAAAGTTGTTGGCTTTTATGTTTCGTCAAGCTGCGAAGGCAGAATGTTGATACGCGTTTTTTGGGAGCTCGCTTAAGCGGGACAGCCAAGGCTGAACGCGAGGCTACATAAACATCGACAACCCCTTCACTACAAACACTCTCGCTCCAGGATTCACGACATCGTCACTCTTTCCAATCTCGTTCTCCTGATTCAGTGGGATGAAAGGGCTTGTACCTACTTTTGCGGCAGGGTAAATGGGAAGTTGGGAACGGGACGAATTGCCCGATGATCATTTTAGTTTGTCATTGGATATATTTTCTTGCATATCCAGTTTCATGATGATTTCATTGTACAGGAATCTTTCAATTTGAATATATATCTGTTGATTGCACCAGAACAATCGCCCACCAAACCTCACTCCAATACACGACTCAAACGGAAACATCTATCCACGAAGCCTTTATCTAGCTCAATGGACGAAGATACCGAGTCTCACTTCTCCGCTCTCGGGCTATCGATAACGGGAATCGTGCCCCTCAGTTCGGAAGCGGAAGTTATTTCCGGGGAAAGTGGGTGAATTTTTTCCATCGGATTTCCGTTTTTTCTTTTTATCGGAGTTATCACCGCTAGTTGGGAGGCGTCGCTTAACCCGAATTTGCGAAGTCGCTCTGTACATGCAAGCATCGTATTCGATGTCATCATTGTTCCTCGCATTTGCCTTCATAATAGCCGAAATAGGGGGGCATGGTACAGTGGCGAAGCGAGAAAATTGCAAATTTGCAGAGAGAAATATTTGCAACCTCAGCTGAGGAAGAGGTTGGAAGAAGTTGGTTTGGAGTTTTTTTTGCGAAATCCATGGTACCTTTAAACACTTCAAGGATTTGCGGCGCTCCGACGAACTAGTTGTTCTAGAGCGACCAGTCAGCCAAATTTGCGAAGTCGCTCTATGGTTGACGATATCGCCAGGCCCTCAAACGGCAGCTAAAGAAACCCTGCCAGGATTGAAGTCTTTGATAGGCCCATCTAATCATTGAGCAATCTGATCCACGCGGGTTCGACACATCAGTGGAGCAACCTGAAGTTGGGGCAACTCGCTAGATCTGCAAGTTGGATCCGCTCTAACCGTCCAAAATTTTTATCTTTTCCAGTTAGGTGAATTTTGACGCTGTTTTTCTCCTGTTTTTTCCCTCTCTTTTGCACCTTTGCCCCCAGCATGATCCGCAGTTGCACATCTTTAAAGGTGCTTAGGATTTAGCTCTTGAATTCGAACCTCTTGAGGGAATTTCCTTGAAAGATGGCCGGTAATGAATTAGTCCGCATTGAAACCAACATCTTGCCAACCCCCAAACTCATAATTGTCTTTCTTGGTCTTGCCTTTAACCTCTTGATCTCTTTCATCGACCAGAACTCTATAGGTATAGCGCTACCCTCCATTGGAGAAGATCTCAACGCGGCAAACACAATTGCGTGGGCTGGCACGTCTGGCTTAATCGCAAATACAGTCTTCCAAGTTCTGTATGGACGTCTGAGTGATATCGTTGGAAGAAAAGTTGTCTTCCTTTCAGCAGTGGGACTACTCGCTTTGGGGGATTTACTCTGTGGCTTCGCGCAAACTGGACCGCAGCTTTATGTCTTCCGAGGCATCTCTGGTGTTGGAAATGGAGGAATTACAGCTTTAGCAATGATGATTGTCTCGGATGTCGTTACACTTGAAAATCGTGGAAAGTACGCAAACATACACTCAACCCCCCTTTTCAAGATTCGGCTAACAATTTTCTTCTTAGATATCAAGGTATCCTCGGCTCCTGCGTCGGCCTGGGAAACACCATCGGCCCCTTCCTAGCCGCAGGCTTCATCCAGACCTCGACATGGCGAGGATTATTCTGGTGCCTCTGTCCATTAGCTCTACTTGCCGGAACCGCAGTCGCCTTCACATTACCACCCAGCGTCGTCCACGGCGATCTCGCGACAAAAGTCAAAGCTATCGATTACTGGGGCAGCATTTCCTCTTCTGCAGCCATCTTGCTACTCCTTATCCCCATCTCCGGAGGCGGGACGTATTTCGAATGGTCCAGCACGATGGTCATCACGATGCTCACCCTTGGCTCCATCAGCATGATCCTCTTCCTCATCGTCGAATGGAAATTCGCAGTAATGCCCATGATGCCCCTCCACGTCTACCGCACCCCCGCCCTCGGCGCCATCATGGCGCAGAACTTCCTCTTCGGCATAGTCTACTACTCGCACCTCTACTACCTGCCCATCTACTACCAAAACGCGCGCCAATACTCCCCCCTTCTATCCGCAGCCCTCACGATCCCCTTCGTCGCGGGCCAATCTTCCATGTCGATTCTCTCCGGCCAGTATATTTCCCGCCTAGGTAGATACGGAGAGGTCATCTGGACG
This sequence comes from Hymenotorrendiella dingleyae, assembly GCA_003988905.1. NCBI lineage: Eukaryota > Fungi > Ascomycota > Leotiomycetes > Helotiales > Helotiaceae > Hymenotorrendiella > Hymenotorrendiella dingleyae. The sequence goes on from QYAP01000112.1 coordinate 36,169, forward strand.
GGGTACACTCTCTGGACACTCTGCGCAGGACTCACACTGTTATTTGACCGCTCAACCCCCCACTGGCAACTCGTCCTCATCCTCTTCTTCGAAGGCGTCGGCGTCGGGAATGTCTTCCAACCCACCCTCGTCGCCGCACAAGCGCACTCCAAGAAATCCGACCGCGCCGTCGTTATCTCCGTGCGAAACTTCCTTCGTGCCCTCGGTGGCTCGCTTGGTCTAGCTCTCAGTTCCGCCATCTTCTCAAATGTCTTAAAAAAGAGTTTAAATACTGTAGATACCCCACTCCCGAGTGGTTTTGTAAGGGGTGTGTTGGCGAGTATCTTGAAAGTTCAAGACTTGGGAACGCTGACGGGGACGCAGAGGGAGGAGGTTTTGGATGCGTATATGAGTGCTAGTAAAGCTGTGTTTTATACGTGGGCGCCGATTATGGCGGTGTGTTTGGTGTTGTGTGTGTTTATTAGGGATAAGGGGTTGAAGCGGGCGGAGGAGAGGGAGAGGGGGGGGAGGGTGGGTGGAGGGGAGAAGAAGGGGACGGTTGGGGCTGGGAATGAGGGAGGTGTGGTGAGTGGGGAGAGTAGTGAGTTGGAGATTGAGGTTCCAAGGGAGGGGGGTGATGAGGAGAAGGCGTTGGGGGATGTGATAGGGGACGGGAGGGAGGTGAAGTTATGAGTGTAGATTTCTCTGAGGCGTTTGGGTGGAATATAGACGGGAAACTAATCAAACCTTACATAGTACTGTATACAACCAACATCCAACCCCTCACCACAAACTCCCAACTCCCAAACCCATACCCCCCAGCCCTCCCAAACCTCCCAAGCCCTCCCAACCTCCAATTCAAAACCCAGTACATCAAAACATTCTATCAACGACCACAATCCTCAGCTCGTTTAATCCTAGAAAATACAGCACGATCTCTTCTACAATGACATGTGCCATCTGCAATCACTCGATGCTCATCCCTATCATCATCCCCGACTTCACAAAAATCAAACGCCAGGGAAATGCAAATCCTCTAATCGGCGTTGAATCCTGGCATTATATAAGATGGAATAAAGGTGGTGTGGCGAGAGAAGTATATCAAGGGTTTTGGTTTTCTGGTTGCTTGTGATAAGGGAAGGTTGGTTCTGAGATGGTAGGAGGTAGAGGGTTTACATCAAGTAACCCAAGGCAAGGAGCTTACAGTATCTAAGCTTATAGAGAGGGTAATAGAATTTGTTAAAAACCCCTCCTATTTATACTACATCCATTTTACTTTAGATTTCGATTAAAGCTAAAGGAGATTAAGGAAAACTTTGAACGAACACCAGAGGACATAACTCCACCCCCAAAAGCCACTCCTTCTACAAACAATCCTCTCATCCTCTCACCTCCACCCCTCCACCCCTCCAACCCCCTTCCAAGACCCAACTCCTCTCCAACCCCCCTTCCAAGACCCAACTCCTCTCCAACCCCCTTTCCATACCCCATCACCTTACCCTATCATCCTCTCACCTCCATCCACCTCCTCCTCTCCATCCTCCTCTCCATCCCCCTTTCCAAGACCCAACTCCTCCTCTCTAATCCACCTTTCCATACTCTCAGCCCTATTCACAACACCAATCAACCTAACCCAATCTACCTAACCCAATCTAACCTAACCCAATCCAACTCCAATCCAACTCCTATTCCTCAAAATCAAAATCCCTGTTTGAGAATTGAAAAGGACACTTCTTTGCAAAGAGGCGCATATATGCTGGTAGATAAAATTCCGTGACGAGGGATGTACTGTACACTGCTAGTCAATATTTCACTAGTTCTACCCCCATTCTTTCAAAGCATTGATCAGTGGACCAAGATGTATACGCAGATAGGGTGGAAACCAAAGCAAAGAGACGACAACATCGAATACAACTCTTCGGTCATTAAATCGTCGAGAATGAGAGCAGAATAGAGTCACCCGTATTTCCCCACATGATCAGTTCAAAGCATCGCCGTGACAGACAACTAGTAAAGCAGACAAACAGTCATTTCCGCATTAAACACCTTTGAATTCTTGGGGTATCATACTAACTAGCGATGAATGGCTATAGCTACAGAATTGTTAAGGGTATATGTAGAGCAATAGAAAGCCAAGCAATGAAATCCTGTACATGTCTTATCATTTGACATGTGTTTTCTCTCTTTCAATCAGTGTAGATATTGTCACATCCCAAGTCCTATCCGACTCCAAGCTTTCTCGGTATCCTCGCAAAGTTGCAGGAAGTCAGGATCGCCTAGACTATCGCAAATGAAATCGCTCAACATCGTGTCACGGGTAGCCTCGTCTGCTTGAGCATAGCCAGGTGCTTCCCAGAACTCTGACATTGATGCGGCCCGGCATTTTTGGATGAATGTCTCGACCTGATTTACCTGGTTGAAAGCATTATCTGGTTCGAACTCATCTCTTGAAGCAGCCTTTGTCTGAGTAGATTGATCGACCATTTTTGCGCGTTTCGCGGCCGTACGCTTGATGGGTTTGTGTGTTGGGGTGGGACATTCGACCGCAACGGGCGCTGCCGCAACAGGCGTTGGTGGTTTCGGCGGAGGGTCAAATTTCGGGAGGTCTTTCTTCGGAGGCAATGAGAACTGTCGAAGAACCTTCGTTGTGCCAACGGGCGTGGAAAATTGACGAATAAACGGGGGTTTGGAGCTGGATGGACGGTTTTGTGTGAAGGGATCATCCGAAAAGTATGGCGAGGCCGATATAGAGCGCTGCCAGCCAATCAAATTAGCTCAATGTCTGTAATGTAGCTTAGACAATGTACGTACCGGGATTGCAGAGGTCGATGCTGGGCGCACCCGAGGTGGTGGAAGAATTGGGGTAGTAGTAGACCTCACCGGTGGAGGTGGGGGAAGTTTGAAATCGGATATGGCAGTAGCATTGGACGTCGCAGAAGAAGAGCTTGATGATGTCATTGAAGCCATTGATGGAGCTGGCGATACAAGGCCTCTGCTGATAGTAGGAGCCTGGGAAGAGCCAGGCGCATTCTCAGAGATGGAAAGGCCAAGATCTTTAAGTATATTCAAGGCTTTGTGGAAGTCACCTTCATTGTGAAACTTCAATTGAATTCGACGAACCTGAAGGGGAAAGTGGTCAGCTTGGAACAACAGAGCAAAACATAAATACTCACAGTGTTAGAGCCCTTTGGATATCGCATGGCCAAGAACGGGCACCTGATGACCACCTGAACTGGATTTTCCGTTCCCAATCTAGGGTCAAACTCCTGAGAATACTTGACCAAGTCTCCCAAATCTTGCGACTCCAGTAGATCAGCACCCGCGTTCACCCTCATTAGCAAGCGTTCCGCGAGGTCTCCATTCTCATCTACCAATCTGGCTTTGCGGAAGACGAGATCCAAGTCGTCTCTAGCACCCACATGGGTCCAGGTAAAGGCGCGCACGCCAGCTGCGCAAGTAACTACGCGGAATTAGCTCAATGTGCCACGCAGTCTGAGAGATTGAAGAGTACGTACCGTGGGAGAACTTTGCGAACGGAATAAGAGTCCAACCGGGGTCCTGGGAAGGTTGCGATTGTGTTTGAGACATTGTGGACGGTTTACAGCAGGCGTAGGTAGGTGTAGGTAGGCGCGCGTAGGTAGTACGTTTGATAGGGATGTAATAGAGGCTGAGAAGAGGTTGAAAAGGGGTAAGGTGGTAGGTAGTAGTCTTTCTTTTGGATACGCATTCCTGAAACACCGGCCGTCCTTCAGATTGGGATGCGATGTGCAAAAGGAAAGATGAGGGGAAATCGAAGGTGAATATGTAGGAAAGTTCGTGCACGGGCCAAGAGCTGGATCGATGGCAAGCAGGAGGGATCGAGGCAAGATCGGATCGATTGGTCTTAGCGTCGGCTCGACTCTCCCTTTTTGAAGAATCATTGTGCCAGAGCCGAAGAGAGAATTGAACGGGAGACAATGTAGAATGAAAGAGGGAAACCCGAAACGAGATGCTCTCCCATTTACCAAACCTCATTGTGTGACACCCTAACGAGAGAATCAAGCTCACAATGAAAGTTCTTCAACCGAAACAAGAACCTCTCCCATTCTACCAAACCTCATTGTGTAACATCCTGAAGAGAGAATCGAATCAAGAATGAAAGAGGGACGCCCGAAACGAGATTCTCTCCCATTCTGCTGCGGTAAATCTGATTGTGTGACACCCTGAAGAGAGAATCAAGACCACAATGAAAGCCGTTCATCCGAAACGAGATCCTCTCCCATATGCATTCAACCAAGTCTCATTGTACGACACCCTGAAGAGAGAATCAAGCTCACAATGACTGATCTTCAGCCGAAACAAGACCTTCTGTCAAATCCCATTGTGCCAGATATTCAGAGAGAATGGAATAGGAGAGAATCCAGAATGAAGGTTCGTTCGAAACAAGACCTTCTGTCATTCTACTAAACCTCACTGTACCAGAATCAGGGCCACACGACTGCTCTCCAGCTGAAACGAAACCCTTTCCGCATCCCTCAAATCATACTTCCTCTCCTCCACTCGTCCTCGTACCTTCATAACGTCAACGTCAACCACACCCATCCCACAACCCATCCCACAACCCATCCCACAACCCATCCCACAACCCCCTACCAAACCCTCCTCCCTTCCCCCGCCCCTTTCCTCTCCTCAACCACTCCAGACAGCCGGACCCGGGAAAGTATACGTAGTAGGCACGGGATAATAAATATTAATCAACAACCCGGGATCACTCGCGCTATACGCCCCCGGGAACGCCACGAGCGGGCTTGGTGTGCCTGTCCCGGAGCCGGTGACGGTGATCTGGCCGCAGGAGATGTAGAATTGGGCGCCGTTGGTGGTGGATGCGGTGTGCAGGGCGATGTGCTCGACGCGGAAGAGGTAGCTGTCAGCGTTAGGGGGGGTTCATTTATTACGTCCACAAGCTCACTACGTGGCAGGGGGTTTGGGGGGCACCCCCATGAAGGGAAAGAGATAGGGGTAGGAAAAGGGGGACGAACTCGCCAGGTGGTGTCGAAGCTGGAATTGTGAACGACACCGTCGTATCCCCATTATTCGCCCACGTCAAGCCACTTGTAGTCCCCAGTCCGCCCGGGCCCTGCTCATAGATCTTGAACCACACACTCCCACTGCCATCCCACGTCGCCGCTGTACTTCCAGCGGGTACCTTGGCCATATAGGCGAGCAGCGGGCCTGGGTGGTAGATGTCGGGGGCAACAGTGAAGCCTAGGGTGGAACCCGCGGCGTAGGAGACAGTTTGAGCGGCGGATTTAGTGGAGGCGCCGACGTTGCAGCGGATGTCGAGGAGGGTGACGTCCGTGACGGGGTCGTTGGTTATATAGCCCGTCCCTGTGAGGTGCGTTAGGAGGTGGATTTTGGAAGGTTGGGCTGGGCGAAAGAGAACACCTGCTCGCAAAGTTAGAATGCTCGACTTACATTGCCTCACAGCCGCCCAATCAGCAGTGGTAGTTGCCCCATTAATAAGAGCTGGAAACGTGTAATGTGCAGAGGCGGAAGCCGCCAAGGCAAGGAGAGAAAAGATGTACATGTTGGAATAGGAACCTGAGGATATGATTTAGCGAGATAAAGTGAAGAAAGGGGAGGGAGATACCATCCATACTTTATACACCACCCTCCGTACCATCCTCCTCCCACGAAAAACCCGCAACCAAATTCCCACCATCTATCCACCCCTTCTCAAGCCCAAAACCCCCAAATGACCAGAGACTGGCCCAACCAGCTTCCCAATCCAGTACCAATGACTCTAAACCTCCCAGTCCGCTACCCAAACCCATCAGTTTACCCTAGCACCACCTACCCCAGACCCCAGAATTCCCCACACTGCACCCCCTTCCAGGGACGACTTCCGTACGCATTTAATCAATTTTGCCCATCCCATGATCTTGAATCGTAATCCATCCAGCAATAACGAGGTTCTAGTGCGCCAAGCAAAGACGAAAGGAGGGCTGGCAATATAAATGCGTATTGCGGCTAATTGTGTTACGGGGCCGTCTTCCGCGTAATCACTTCATGTTGTCTAGCCAGTCTTGCTGCTAAGCGGTACTCGTGACAACTCTATACGGGAACGTCATACATTGTGAATGAGAATTTGCCGGTCGAATGGACTGGAATCGGAAAGGAGTTTGCGAAGGAAGGGGGATGTGCTAACTTGGTTTGTGATGCGGAACATTACTTCCTCAATTACCAATGTGAACCTCTAGAAAATTTTCTGCTTGGACCACGAGGATTTGGTGTCAAATGAAGCCTGGTAATGACTTGACTGCATCGCTGTACGTCGTGCAAAATAACTCTGCGTGGTTATCGCGGTCGGCAAAAAAATCCGAAAAACGTGAAAATTAAGGACACCAGCCTCAAAAAGCTCATGAGCCCCTGATTTTTCGCCAAAAGCATCTGTTTTGGGGTTTTGCACAATGAGCGAAACATTATGATTCGAGGCGCACCAGTCCACGGTTGGTGGCTGATAGCGAGACAAAGACTTCCACCCTCAGCTGCCTCGGCCTCTACCGCAAACCAAGTCATGAAAGAAGGTCCACCGAGAACAAAGAAACACGCTAGCAGAAGGATGCCGAAAATAATTTCGAACTCGAAATTTCTAGCAATTCATAATAAATCCGGCCTGTCCTGCCTACACTAGTATGCCATCTTCTTGTGATAGAGCGGCTCGCACTTTTTCGTGATATAGCGACTTTATTCTTTCTTTTTAAATCTTGCGCAATCATGTCGGAAGAAGACGATTTAGACGAAGTGTATCAGAACTTGAGCCGCACGCGATCAATGGTTGATACGGAAGTCAGAAAGGAAAACCTCGCACGAAAAGAGACGGAGGCATTGAAACGAGCGCGTGATGAATTGCGCAAGCTTCTTGCGAAGGATCTCGTATTGGCGAAAAGATGGATGCAAACTATCGCAGAGAGTGCGACAGAAGGAACGACTAATATCACCAATTCCCTCGAGAGCGTGCCAGGTCCACCATATTCAACGAACGATGACAAGCTGGAAGAGTATTTGGAGGACTGGGCACCGAGTCAGGACGAGATTGATGGGCGACAACTAGGGAATGGACTTGAACTTGAGAGCGTCAAGGATCTTGTCACAAGAACAGCAATACGCTTGAATTCAGACGAATATCGCCTCATACACTTGCTGGCGTACCTTTCTGGTCGAAATTGCCAGTTGGAAACCACACATGTTCACTGGCTGGTACAATATCTTGAAGGACAGCTGAAGCTTTTAAAACGCGAACACCAGAAATTACGGATAGAGCCGACGTACTTGGAATATGATCTCGACTATTTGGCATCAGCCAATGATCCGGAGCGGAGATGGTCGCTCGAAGCGAAGTTTGCTGAGGAGGAGCCTCAAGTTCCGTTTGATATGCCGGATTTTGCCCCTATGAACACTTTCGACAACGATGAGGCAGTTGTGTTGGATGAAGTTGAAAATCGGAATTTGAAGTCGACGCGGTCGTATAGTCTTGTTGATCCGCTCGAACCGATTCCAAACCTGGCGCTAAGGGATACAACAGAGCCAGAGGATGTCGACATGATCGATGCCCACGAGGTTGAACCAAAAAGCATTCCATGTAGCTGCCATTGTCACCCGAAGGTCAACCAGGACCCTAGCACCGTGCCTAGAATAAGGGTACTCGCGGAGAAAATTATCAAAGATCGAGTCACTGCAGAAGAACGACTTTCTGAAACTTTGGCCATCAGCCAGCAGCTGGTGGAAAGGAATTCCTGGTTGGAAAGTAAGCTCAAGGAGCTGGGTGATGTGTCGAATAAACAAATCACACAATTGCATAGCGAACTGCATGGCGAAGAAAGCCTTGAGAGACAATTTGTCCACGGCGATCGAATTTTGGAGAATATTCGAGCCGAGCAGGCATTTCAGGCTGAGAGATATCGACTCACTGCCCAATTGAGGGAATTTGAACAGTGGTGCCAGGACACCCTGAACGAAGAGTTTGCGTTGGGCATGAAGAAAGAGGAGACGAGAGTCCACAGAGGGCTGTATGACTTGATGCGAAAATTCCGGAACGATATAGTTGAACTAGAAAACGAAAGAGAGCGGGATTGGCTCGAGTTTATTGCTGGTTTGAATGGGTTGAATAAGAGGGAGATTGAGATCTGGAAGGGCCTCAGAGGGGTGAGTATGCGGCTGGATCCTGTGCCTCCCAGAGCGTTCGATTTCCCCAGAAGACATCCCCAAATTGGGTATATCCCATCTACAGCTCAGTGTTTGTATTGTAATGTTGATGGATGTCAAGGGTGTTCTGTTGTCCAGCAGGAGTATGATAGACCGTGGCTAGAGCTATAAACCAAATCCATGGGAATATCATGCCGCCGAAAGACACCAGAGGAGTAGACGTGACAACTGTGAGATTTGAATGCCTTTTTTAGTCGTGGTCGAAGAACCTCACCACAGCCCCAGCACGCTTAGATCGTTGCCCTGGTAAATTTTGGAATGATGAATCAAAGATTCAAGTTTCCTTTTGTAAGAGTACCATCTGTGATATCGATTGCGTTGTAGCAGTTGTATTTTGGCGATGGGGTGTTTGTGACTGAGCCCATTACCCAAAGGCACCACGAAGGATAACAGGGTATGTAATTGAAAGCAAAGTGGAGAGCTCTCGGCAATTTTGGCATCTTCAATGGCACGAATGGCTCATTGAATGAAGATCCACATAAGTCCGGCAAACATAATTCCATGCACAAGTAAATGTACCAAAGGACCCCCAAACCCCTTCCCATATCCTCTCTCCTTGGCCACGATACGGCTTCCAGCTCTCACAATAGGAGCCAAGTGGTATATGGCCAAGGCGCCGGCCACCCATTTACTAGTGTTATCCAGTGGTCGATTGGCAAATATCAAGGCGACCAGGTTTGATACAAACAAGAGGACCGCGTATTGCCTAATGATAGCGTGTGCCTGTGGAGCAGGAGCAGAGAGTTGTTCTGATGGATTGAAGAAGAAGTTGATCGATGCAGGTATTTCGATGAGAACGTGAAGCCAAAAGGCCACTGTTGGTGGGATAATCATCGTGGAGGCGTCGGGATGAGTGTGTGATTGTTGTTGATGGAGGATGAGGTCGAGAAGAGAGCACCGTACTTCGTATTGAGGTAATCTAGCCAGGAGTTCCGGTCTCGCATAAAGCTTACTTAAGTCGATAAGCAATCCAAAATTTGGATCTAGCTTGAAAAATAGAAGCCATCTGCAGTCATATAAATAGCACGTGAGATACTTCAGTGATTTGACTCATATGAGCACCACCTGGAAGCCTAGGTGTAATTTTGTAATCGCAAAATATGATCCCATCTCAATAACCAGGAGGAATTGTTAGGGCACGTGCCCTCTTGAAGATCAACCGAGGCATCCTCATCCCCTCGCTGACCGGGAATGCAGCGTTCCTGAAGTCTTTCAGGGGTCTTATCGAATTATCAGACTCTCCGTGTACTGGCCACATCCTTGCCACCCACATCTCGGCGCTTGATAGGCTCGTCAACCCCCACCATCCAACAATTGCTCTCCTGAACGTATTCGCCAATGCATCATATGAATGATTACACTTTTGTTGGGATCGGTGTGACGGAGTTAGGTGACATGAGGCAATTGAGGATGAATTGATCCCTCTGCTGAGCCTCCAAGAGGTTCAACATAAGGCGACCAGATCCCACTCACCGCGGCAATGGGCCTCCCGAATGCCAGTCTACTCCGTACCACTGATCACCCCTCCTCCTCCTCCTGCTGCACCTGCAAGCATATCGACATCTGATGCACGTATGGTCCCAGCCAGCAGAGCCCCCGAACAGTCAGCCTTCCAACCCGCACGAACATTGATGCCAAACCTTGGAAGACTTTGCCGTCTCTTTCCTCTCGTCGGGCCCAACCGAAACTCAATTCAATCAAGCAAGCTCCAAAGCTCCGAATCTCCTCCAATAACACAACACGTCTGAAAACACCAGCGCCTTTTGCCAACTTCTCTTCATCCATTCCTCACCTTTTGCCAGACTGCTGCTTGCCAGTTTCAATCGATTGACTCCACGATGGCTACTGCACCAGACGCGAAAGATGCGACAGGAAAGCGCTTTGGAGATTTGAATCTCTCAATTACAGGACTGGGAATTGAATACCCGCCATTCCTGTTGACCCCTCCGGATCTGGATACTCTCTGTGTTCGCCACTATCCAGAATCGCCTGCGTAAGCTTCGTGTCTCTCCAATTACGGTTCTTCTGGCTAATTGTTAATTCACTAGCATGTCAAAAATTCGGACGATAAACCACTATACGGGAATCGACTCACGATCTGCAATTGGAACTGTAGACCACCCACTGGCCAATATGGATCGCGCTCCCACAATCGACGAACTATGCAAAGTATTTCTGAAGGACGGTGTGGCGCTCGCCGTCGCGGCTGCGCGCAAAGCTCTCCATGAAGCCCAATTGTCTCCATCCGATATCACGCATGTCGTCTCGACCACCTGCACCAATAGCGCGAATCCTGGTTTTGACCATTACGTCTGCAAAGGACTTGGAATTACACAACCCGTTGAGAAGGTCCTATTACATGGAATCGGGTGCAGCGGTGGACTGGCAAGTTTGCGAACGGCCGCAAATTTGGCCCTGGGAAGTTCATTTATGGGGCGCAAAGCAAGAGTTCTAATCGTGGCATTGGAAATAAGCAGTTTGTTAGTGAGAAGCGAGCTGGATGACGTACACAAATTACAAGAAACTCGAATCGGTATTACTTTGTTCAGCGATTGTGCGAGTGCTGCCATACTGAGTAATGGGATTGATGGAGAGGACGAGGAGCCTGTATACCAGTTATTAGGCTGGGACCATCGCATGATTCCAGACACCGAACAAGATTTGGGTTTTGATGTTGACCCTTTAGGTATTGCCTTACTCTTTTCCGCTTATCAAGCTATGTACTAATCGCAATGGCTAGGTTGGAAAGTAGTATTGTCGCCTCGGGTTCCTAAGTTAGCCGGTGCCGCTGTCTCTCCCGCGTTTAACGACCTCCTCTCCACTCTTCCAAATCTCCCCTCCAACTACAAACAAGCTGCCGACTTCGACTGGGCGCTGCATCCTGGAGGAGCAACTATCCTTACTGGTGTTGAGAGAGCTATGTCAATTAGTCCAGAACACCTACGCGCCTCGTATGATACCTACATAAAGCACGGGAATTCCTCTTCGGCCACCGTCCTTTCAGTCATGGATCGCCTACGAGACAAAGATATGGATGAGGTAGCCCCAGGTGGGAAAGTCAAAGAGTTCGTTGTTGGTTGCGCTTTTGGACCAGGAATCGCAGTTGAGACGTGTATCATGAAGAGGAATCTGAATCATGTGAAGAGGACACTCGTGACGACTGGCGATATCACACCACCAATGACCGAAACAGATCCTAGCGAAGATTCAGGTAGTCGAAGTGATAGCCCTACAAGTCTGGAGCGAGATTTTAGGATTGTAAAGCCGCAAAGTGAGGTGATGGGAGAGGAGCTAGCGACGACTTCCCCTGAGGCTCCATCGCAAAAAGATAGTCTAGCCGAGGCTTTGGATGGTGTCGACTTGGACTGAGGTATAGCTTTGGCTTGAGAATATCCTTGATGATGCGATAAACTGCAATTTTTGCGAATACAGTAATTGGAAGTGGCACGGGATGAGACCAATTAGCGGGGGAAGGTTGCAAATAAAACGCTACGTTTGCAGGACGATACAACAGAGCCGCCAAGCCCTTCTCGGTCGTCAATGATAGAGCTCCTACGATTTTTGATCTAGCTCAATATGGTGCGTCACACGACCGGAGTTTGGCGTTGAAGAACCTGGGGCTCTAGATCTTTGTCAGATTTTGCTTTGGGGCTGAGATGAATAAGATGAATTCATGTCTAGATGCTGTTGTACTGTACATAATCGAAAGACTATCAGATCGAAGCTAGAAGAAAGGGCTTTCTTTTTCTAAAAAAAAGAGCCATAGACCAGAATCAGGCGCAGTACCCTTACCCTGCGCTAGCCAACTAAAAACCGTAAGGCTGCTGTATGACCTTCCTGTATGACCTTCCTGGCTAAAGTACTTTGCTGTCTTTCCAACCAACAAAAGAAGAGCTTATAGGGGGGTCTGGGGGCGTGCCCCCAGTTTAAGGGGTGGTGGTCGGGGTTGTGGTGGAGAGTACCGCTCCTAACTGATCTACTGATAATCGGGTTAGTACTAATTTATCTACGAATCTGATCCGGTTTGTGTCTACTGATTCGGTTCGTACTGATTCCTAATAAAACCCTACTGATACGAATAGCTCGTACTGATTTTGGTAAATATATATATATATTTGTACACATAATTCCTACAACTGTACCACCCATTACCACGCGTCTTTCGATTTATTTATGCTGTTTCTATAGCACTATGATTTGACAGCACGCCATACCAGTCAAGATCTGACTGGGGCTTTACATCTGACTTATCGACCCCGTATCTTACTGCGAGGTGAGAGTACCAACAAACCATGTACTCCCGGATTCAATTAGCCTTTCCCCGGGACCCAACTTGAGGGCTATTGGTGCGGGTTTATGTGGTGGTGAAATAATATGTGGGTAATCTCAGCAACGGTCCCGTCACCAACAATCCTGGGCCAAATCGACTTCCCCGAGACCCAACTCCGGGGTTATTGGTGAGGAATCATGGGTGAGTAGGTTGGTTACCGTGTTGAAGGATATGTAGGTAATCTGGAGGGGATAGTCACTCGGCTTTGGCCTCCGCATCCCCGCTGCGTCGTCGAGAACTCTTGGAGGAAACCTGTCATTTTGCACGGGGGGAGAATATCATTAATATATGTCCAGGACTCGAAGCAGGTTTTTGCAACAGCAACTAAGGCATGTTCCCCGATCAAGTGGGGTGTTTCGCTAAACTGGAGGTGCTATTGGCAGATTAGGTTGATGCTGGTATGTCAATATCAATTGATGAGGTTAGAGACCATTCCTGGCTGACGAGTGATGTCCGTTGCTGGAAGATTACGGTGCATATATATATCTCAAGGGGATGTAACGGCCCACCAGGCCTACTAGTTAGTTTTCGGCACCTTTGAAGAGGCGGTTGAGGTGATGTAATATCTCTTGGAGTAAGAACATGCTACTGTAGCACATATACTAAGGAATCCAAGGTAGATAGGTGCTAGTGCTAGCAGGGAAAACGTAGACCTCCATGGATGTACAGTGCCAGTAGGTTAGTGTACCAAATCTTCAGGACCGGGCCGTTGGAATCGGTGGGATACCGGTTGTTGCGTTGGCGTCGTCGAGGGGAAGGAAAAGACTTGGAAGCGAGCAAGAAGGGCCTTTTTGCACCCCCTGAAAGGTCTTGTTGAATAAAAACTTTGTGGATTCCTAGTTCCCACTTATATATCTCGTCCACTTTGATCAATAGGATCAGCCAATGCAATAATGCTAAATTTGATCCACTTGTTGCACGATTCTGGCTTTCTCGCAACAACGCTAGTTTTGTTATATTCTTGATTTTGGTGAGAGAGGCCCACTTTTAAGCCCTAGATCCAGCTTTTAAGCTCTTACCACTGGTTGATCACTTCCTAGATCTATTGAGCCTCAAAATCTGGGGTATTTGGATATACAATAGGAAACGTTATACCGTACTAGTCGAGTATAAGTGGAGCGCCAGAAATCCACAAAATGCAACCGCAACAAAGCCTTACAGGGGGCGCTGAAAGGCCCTAGTGAGGGGGCTTGGGAATATAGATGTGCTACTGTAGTGGAGCGTTGAAGGTTGGTGATGCATTCTTTTTCCTTCCACCTCGGGTGCTTTGTCACCCTTACCCACCGTAAGGGTGCTAGCAAGTTATTTGCTTTCCATCGCGTTGATCAAAATATGCCAGCGGAATCTGTTGAGCTCGCGACTTAATGTGTAATCATGAAGTGGACGCAAAGTGAGGTCTGTTTAGGATTCCCCATATGGTTAAGTGCACAAGGGGCTATAGTGGACGAGCTCAGGGGGATGGTATATGATGTTATTCTATACCCTTCCTTCCCCCTGTTTATTTTTGTGAGAAGTGCTAGTGATGAATTGCCAGAAACTGAGGTCATGGTGTAATAGGTAATAATCGAAGAAGCAATGTTGTTGAATTCGCTTACCATACGCCCCCCTGAAATAGCCAAAATACCGTAGAAACGCACTGAGAGGCCCCTATGACGCGAATAATACGATTTAAAGTAGGTGAATTGGCTAGATATCCTGGAAAACAGAAAGGAGGCTGTGAGATGGCGGAGTCATAATTATGATTCCGGCCAATCCTACCCCTAGTTGAAAAGCAAGCGTACTTTAAGTTTATATGGGCCTCTGATGTGAGATTCTACGGGAGGTAACTAGAAAATTGAATCTACATACAGTACCCACATCCTGCACACCATCTCCTCTTCCCAACTTAACCTTTAAACCCGTGCCCTTACCCAGGTACCAGCTTACCATCTCCCACCCGCCCCAGACACGAAAGACCCTTGCTTGGTGTTCCAGTACCGGAGAATTCTAGAACAGCATCGAATGGAGGGACTAGTCTGTGTCGATGCGGAGTGACAAGATGATGGGGAAGAAGGGTTAACGATATTTCCCTCAATTGGAAGGACGTACATTGCTGATCCTCATACTGCCCTCAATACAATAACAGCAGGGAGGGGGTGTCGACAATGGTGTTTATATCCCCATCGAGAGAAAAGGTCCTCGTGTAATGAGCCCTTTACGACATGTCGAATTTCCAGTTTGTCCGTCGTGAAGTCTTTTGCTTTTGGTTGGTGGTGCAGCTGTCAAAGTGCAATTGGTACTGCCAGCCATAAAGAGCAGTGGAAGTTGGAAGAAATCCGATTCGAAGCTAGCGACGGAAATCTATGAACTATGTATGGCCTGCCAAATTCGCAGCTGTCAGAGCCACCAACAGTCAGACAGACGTCAAGAGGTATGACAAGTTCGTGGTAACTTAGCACCACATTTATCTGCACCAGGCCTGTTCTGCATGGTGCTCAACGGTGAATCTCCCGCGCTGAATGCATTGCCGTATGCTGCACATTGTATTCCCCGTGGCGCTTCGGCACCTAACAAATTTTGCATCGGGTCCTATCCTCTCTCGTGCAAAAACAGACAAACGAAAGAGAGGCACGCACACTTCTCCACGCTCAGCGTCGTATCTTGTACAACCCCATGAGACTGGTGACCATCGAGAGATGAGAGGCGGCGTTTGGACCCGGTACTCGGTTGAGGATAATTAATGTTGTGAAGCCTGAAGCGTTGGGAGGTGGGATAAGGCAACCACTGTCGTTGAAGCCCTTTGCATTTCTTGGTACTGTAACGTGCGAGGGTATATGCCGCCCGTGTTGGGATATGTACTGACTGCATATATAGCGGGGTAAGCAGAGAGAAGTGATGGCGCATTTGATATCTTTCCATGGAGTCGATTGCGGCGGAGAGTGAGGGCGAATCAGAGTCTTGCATGGTTCGTGTCTTGTTTATCTCCTAGATAGTCTGTCGTACATGTTGGCTTTCTCGAAGGTTACTTGGGTAGGGGAAATGAGCGACTATCGCGGCAAGCTTCGAAATACCTAGGAACACGTAGAAAGGCAGATGCAATATGAACCACTCGCTCTTTACCATCTTGCCTCCCAAATCCTCCTTTCTATCAAGTAAAAATAAAGGTCGCTGAAGATGGCCAAGACCAGTATTTGTTGAGCAGTACCGGTCCTGAGCCTAATCCATAGAGGTGTTCGCACAACCAGAAGAAAACCAGAAGGATACCAGAGGCACTTTGAGGATAAATTTCCCTAGAAGGACTTGAGCCCGGAAGGTTCTTCCTCCACTCAACTTTCGAACGAGTACTCCATTTCGAAATATTATTTCTAAATCATCTCCTTCATTTGATGTTGTGTCTCGGCAGTGTGATCCCAGTCGCCCCCCTAAAATGAAAGGGCGTACAAAGAAAAAGCAAGTCTTTACCGAGCCCACCACGGCTCGGGTCGTGTTATAACGGGCGCTAAACACCGGGGAATTTCAAAGGCTGGCAGCGGGACGGTGGCCCTTCTGGATGTTGTCGGGACTGATTCGACGGCCGGAAATCCGGGATCCTTCCGGAATGTTGAGGCAGTGAGACGCGACTGCATGTAGGGCAAGTCTGGTAGCATGGCTTTTTGCCTGTTTTTTTCCGGTCCAAGCTTCTCTTGTCTTCTGGTTTGATGACCAAAAAATCGTCACATATTTGTGCAATTGATGGCTGAAAAGGGTGTGGTGCTAGTTGCCTTGCAGGAGTGGGTTGGTTCGTCCTCGAGCGGACTGCAGAACGCCATTTTCCAGGATCTTCAATGGTAACTACACACACATCCATTCAGAGCACGTGGATCCAGCGCCATAGCTAGTGTCAGACCGGGACGGTTCATGCATGAAGTCGGAAGCGTAGGGCATCCGCTGCTGATTTGGATTCTGCCCCGGGGTTGTTCATCATTCTTCCCCACGTTCCCACCTGAAGCCAAGGTTGCAGTTAAAAGTGCCGATAAACAAGTTGGATGAACAGATTGAAAAGCATCGAGGCATCCGGGTGGCTTTAACTTGAGACTTCATGAATCCCGGGGTATCTTGCGATGATTCCGGAGGGGGGAAGTGTTGTGCAATCCCCTAAAAGTCACAGCACGTCCATAAGGACATTGTAAGATCGAGATCATAGACTTGCAACGACTGACGTAAAGGGCCAGTCAATCCGCTATAGGGAGCATCCCCTGCTCTCGTATTCCAACGTCAACCAACATGGGTAGACTTTCGTGCTTGCAAGTTCAATTCCCAAGAAAGTGACCAAAAAGGTGGAGGCGATTCTGATACCTCGGAGTCCTTTCCCAACCTAACAGCACACCCATCTACAAGTTGGGAAGTGTAGCATATTGAGTAAAGATTTGCAAAGATTCCTTGCACTACCGGGTCAAAAACTGCTCCAGGACTTCTTTCCCGTTGTTGGGATTCCTCGACTCGTCCAAAGTCCATAAGCGGTTTCTGGAGTTACTCATGGATGTCCACCCCCCCGGAGCCACACATGCATGCCCTGTCATCCAACAAGGCGCCTTAAGCTCGCAATGCACTCCGGAGCTTTTCGCTGCCGCTCTGACTGGGATTCCCTGGGTATAAATCCTGGCCTTAGATCTCTTTTCTTTTCTTAACTTCCAAGTCAACACCTCACTGGCTCTCTCCACGTGCTATCATCTTCAAATACCTTCTCGAAAATACCACGAGGCCTTTTCCAGGTCAATCCACCGTACAACACGCATTTTACGCGAAAACGCTTTGCTGCCAGGTAAGCAAGTGATGGCTGAAGAACGACACTACTTCGAATGGTAAACTGATTCCAGGTAGCGGGTAGTAGTCATCATGAGTGGTGGCGTCGGGTACTACAAATACCGGTGCAAGTACTTTTATACTGCCAATTGCCCCTATTGGGTCTGGGTGCACAACGCACCATGTCCAGAATGTATGGTGAGCATATATAGCCGTACAATGCGAAGTGAAACAGTGCTGACTTTGTAGGCCCTCGGGCGTGATTCCGAGGAGGAGATCAATCCAACTCCTTTGAGACTTTCTCGCCAAGTTTTGGTACCGGCCTTCAATAATGGAGCCTGCCAATACAAGCTTATGCTCGTTGTCGCCGCAAGCGACGGCGATGGTGGATGGACAGTGAAGGAGCTGCCAGGTCAGGCGTTTCCTACCGCTACTGGTCCCTCCGTTGCAAATGCAACAACGGCGGTTATGAACATAGAAAAGCAGGAGCCTAACAAGCTCACTGCTCCGGGCAGCGGAGTCAGCTGGGGTTTGAGGAACCCCAAAGTCGAGTAACTTGGTCCGTCGATGTGTTAGGAGTCGAAATACTTCCGCCGCACCATCGGATCGACCTCGAAGATTTCTACAGGCTGAGCTTCAAGCAGGGTGCTACTAAGTTGCATTTTAATAACGAGGGGGGTTGGTGTGGTCTTTTTGATTTATCATCCTTGATGCCTGACGCACAGTTTCATTAACAACGGTCTTTTGGAGGAGATCAAGAATCTCCGTGGAAGATGTATATTTTGTTGCTCGGGAAATATCTGGGGCGGAAAGCAGTGATACAGTATATCCAAATTTGCGGTTTTCTTTTTCAGTTCAACAGAGGCAGGGTAGCATCAACAGCCAGAATATATCAAATCGTCTCATTGCAACCGAATATTAATGGCTCCTGAGCCATCATTTTGCAAGTGAAGTGCGAGCAGAGAATTTCAGTGCCGTTCAGAATGGGTATATCCAGACCCTCCAAGTCAGCTCGATACAGGGTCAGACTGCTGATGTTTTTGCATCAAGGCATTGTTAAGGATGCAGAGAGCAGCACAGGGAGCGAATCAGAAAGGCACAAAATCTCGCATTGAAACAGATGCAAAGTACCCCACTCACCAAAAGATGATAGAACGGTAGATCTCGACGACGACAACGTTATCAGAGAGCATTCTCAAACCCTATCTGCCTCATTTCAAATCCCAGAAATTTTCTGGCAACAAAGTGCGCACTTACGCGGTTTAACAGAAGCGCCGCCACGTCCATTTTTGCAAATTTTTGCATTCAAATGTTGGTTCGTTGAGTGCATGAAGCAGTCGGTTCCACGCTGTGCATTAGTTGCCCCGTACACAAGAACGAACACGACAATGAAGTATTGCACGCCGTTGGTTCGATATCTGTGGATGTGAGATATGATAGATTTCTGCTGGCTCACGGCGGGGAGTTGCCGCTTCCGGGAGAAGAGGGAAGATTCTTCATCCTGCAATGTGGGATCACTGGTCGATATTCTCAAGTGGCCATTTGATAGTAGTTGGCATGTTGGTTCTTGTCTAGTCAAAGTGTATTTGTTGAAGGACGTGAAGTGCTAGTACGAATTCCAAGTGTGGGTGGTCTGATTCTAGTCTGAATGGAGTTAGCCCACTTAAAAACCGGCTAAAGTTCCTTCCATAAAACATTCCAAGAGTGACTTCGGAAAAATCGCCGAATATCCAAAAGTAGAGCTACCCAACAAACTCGAAGTCTTACCTTCGTTTAAGCGTAAAAAAAATACTCTCACCTCTGATTGGATCGTGGTAAGATACGTTCTACAAGTCAGATGTAAAGCCCCAGTCAGATCTTGACCGGTATGGCGTGCTGTCAAATCCTGTAGCGGTACCGGCCCACATTGGTTGAAGCGGACTATCCTAAATGGTCGCTCCTCCCGTTCTATGGCTTGCTGAGGCGTCGTCCTTTACAAGACCGGGAAGTCTCTTGTTGGTTGGAAAGTACTTTAGCCAGGAGACTCTTAATCTCAAGGTTGCGGGTTCGGTAAGTCAAACCTTCACACGGTTTAGTTGGCTAGCGCAGGGTAAGGGTACTGCACGTGGGTGCGTACCACGCTATCCCACTGATTCTGGTCTGTGGCTCTTTTGCATCGAAAAATGAACTGTACTATTATTAGATTTATGCCAACTTATTTCAAGTACAACCGCATCATAAAATGATACCAATGTGCAGCCTTCCTCGATATCCTTAAACGGTCCGTCTAGAGACGGAGAACTTTCGATTAGACATGCGAAAAATCTCCGCCACATCCTCCCCACTCCTGCTAGTACTTTTCAGACTGAAAAGCCTTTCTCGAAGCACAATCGTCGGAGGCTGTCTCTCGTCCGTTCATCGAATAGCGTGAGCTGATTCGGTATAATGCTCCATGATGCAGTGAATCCTTTCGAGATATGATCTGCTGCGAGTTATCCTTTGGTGACCTTGAGAGTGGCATATCTATCGAGTGCGTTTTGTCGCCTGTTTCCTCTTGATCTTGTCTACCGTCCTTTCCAGCGCCGTTCTGATCTCACCCTTCTTGAAAGTTGAAAGATCATAGTACGTTGGAGCGATATCCTGTTGAAATAATTAGTAAAAGTGCCTTCATAAAAAGTAAATTCATCGGTTCACTTACCAATAACCAATCTGGTCTGACAGACGTGACAGACCGCACGTAGTTCTTCGTCGTCAGTACAAACTCATTGTACACAACCCATTCAGCTTCGACACCAAGAACTGTACTTGGATGTAACAAAACGCTCTGATCATCCTTGACAGTTTTGTAAGTCTTTCCAGAAGCATCCTTTTTTGCGACCTGCATGAAGAAACCGGCGACTAATGCTCGGCGGATGTTGGTATAGTAGTCCTTGTGGTTGAAATCGGTGCTGACCAAGTCAAGCTCTGACTTCTCCATTATGCGCTTTAATTGCTGGCGAACATTGTCGGCCGACTGCAACGCTCGAAGACTAAGGAAATGTTCATGGCACCATTTCTTCGGATCTGCCTGTGCAGCTGCTCCTTTGAATGCATGATAAACGTTGAGCATCGTGAGGTGGTCACCGTCCGGGTGAGCAAAAAGAGCTTTCATCTCATCCGCGCGCTTCCTTGCACTTGCTGGTCGTACAAAAACCTGGGGAACCGAGAGTAAGGCGGTAAGAGAGAGAATTTCATTGGAACAATAGAATTCCGGAGACGAAATAAGCATTACAGCAAGCGCGGGATCGAGAGGAAATTCGGAAGCAAGTTTTCCAAGTGCGGTAAGATCTCCATCGTCGTCGAGACAGGCTAAATAGTTTAATTCTTCAAGAGCTCGCATGAGCGTCTCCGGTGCTGGAGGATCCATCAAATCGAAGTGCACCAGGTCATCAATCCCAAGTTTCTTCAACTCCAAAACAGTGTTGGCAAGATTTGAACGCAGAATTTCCGGATGGGTTTGTTCGATAAGCTCTTTCTTAAAAGCAGCTTCGGTGTATAAGCGGAAGCATTTGCCAGGGCGCGTACGACCAGCACGACCAGCACGTTGTTGTGCAGAAGCCTTTGATATTGGAGATACCAACAGCGACTCTACGCGAATTCGCGGGTTATAAACTTTTTGTTTGCTGAAGCCGGGATCCACGACGTATACAATACCATCAATAGTCAAACTGGTCTCTGCAATATTTGTACCGACAATAACCTTGCGGCCTGGGGGGCCTCCTTTTCTAGATGGTGGTGGAGCAGGCTCGAAGATCTTCTGCTGTTGATGAGGAGGAAGGGTTCCATACAGAGGATAGACTTTTAGAGGTCCTGCATCAGCTTCTCGAATCATTTCGTCCGCTTCTAGGGTAATCTTCCTGCAAGCATCTTCGATTTCTTCTTCTCCCGTTAAAAACAGTAGAATATCCCCTTCCGGCTCGGTAGCGTGGATTTGAAGAACGGTTCGCAAAGCTGCTTCAACATAGTCTCGTTCGGGCTCCGGTGTATAAAAGATCTCGACAGGATGAGTGCGTCCGGGAACAGCCAGCAGAGGGGCGTCATTGAAGTAACGCTGGAACTTTTGCGCATCGAGAGTAGCGGACATAATGACAATCTTAAGATCAGGTCGTCTCAATGCCACTTCCTTCAAAAGTCCCATCAGAATATCGGTTGCCAGTGTACGTTCGTGAGCCTCGTCAAGAATGATGCAGCTGTACCTTGTCAAGTTGTGGTCGTGCATAGCCTCGCGCAGAAGCATACCATCTGTCATGTACTTGAGTATTGTCTTTGGACCTGTAACATCTTCAAATCGAATGCTGTATCCAACCTCTTCTCCAAGTTTGACATCCATCTCGTTTGCAACACGCTGGGCTACGGACATTGCTGCGACTCGACGTGGTTGCGTACATGCGACAAGTTTGCCGCTAAAATGAGGAAGGTCATCGAATAACACGAATTGGGGAATTTGCGTGGTCTTTCCAGAACCTGTTTCACCAACAAAAACTAGAATCTGGGTCTTCTGGAACATATCAAGAAACTCCTGCCTATAAGCTTGTTAGCACCTAAATTGGAGAAGGAAGCTACCATTCCGACCTTTGCTTGTTTACTGGGAGATCTCTGCGGGTCTTAAGAATGTTGAAGTACTGAGTCGAGAGCGGCGTATTGTTGAAAGGGTTATTGGGTCCATCTTCAGCCTTGTGCGCTTGAAGGGCGGTGGTCGCATGTCTCTTGAAGCCAGAGAGTCCTGTTTTGCCATTTGACGAGCTATTGCCATAAGAATCGTCTTCGTACATGTGCGCGAGGTAGGGATTGGAGGACGGGTCAAAGTCGCCCACCCGGGGACGCTTTGCTGCGGGCATATCTGATTCTGGGCGACGGTCAGCCATGTTTGCTGACGTGAAGTGTTGTTGTCCTTTACAAAAAATTCCTGGAGCCTGCGAATTGCGACAACTTTTTCCTGCGAGGTTGAAGTTCTACAATCGGATAAGGTTACTAGCGCCACCCCTCGCTTAATCTAATCAGCACGTGCCGGGCATTTGGTTCCACTCGTGCCGCGCCCAGCGTTCATCATCGCGGCTTGCGACCACAGCATCTATCCACCTTCAAATCAACAATATGGCCAGCGCAGAATCTCCAGATCCCAATACGGATCTCGTCCCCGTCGCCGAGGGAGAGGAAGTCGATCCAGTTGCGCCTGCACCAGAGCCAAAACTCCCAACTAGAAAGGATGCCTCATTGAAAGAGTTCATGACCAAAATGGACGATTACGCACCTATTGTAAGTTTAGCTTGACCAAACATTTGACTGGCTTGTAGGTATGATCTAACAGACGCCCTAGATTCCAGATGCTGTGACCAATTATTACCTCACAAAAGCCGGATTGCCACCCCCACCTCAGACAGATGAACGGCTAGCCCGCTTACTTGCGCTCGCGACTCAGAAATTCATCGCCGACATTGCAGCAGATGCCTATCAATACTCCCGAATACGCTCATCAAACTCTTCAAATGCAAATAACCCAATGGGTAATTTGGGAGCAGCTGCAGGGTTTCCAGTTCCCGGTCAACCAGCCACCGCTCCAGGCAGCAAGGAACAGCAAGGGCGAGGTGGACCTCTAGGAATTCAGCGGCCTGGTTATGGAGGTGGCGGGCAGGGAGGGAGTCAAAATCGGACGGTGTTGACCATGGAGGATCTAGGTATGGCTGTTGGGGAGTATGGTGTAAATGTGAAGAGAGGCGAATTCTACCGATAGACGGTGCTCTGGGTAAATGGGTAGGACTGGTCTACATGATGCTACGGCGTTACGTTTGGGCGGCGTTCTGGGGATTTTAAGGGCAAACGCATAGGATCAGAGAGACGTAGCGAAAAGGAATGGTTTTGAAGAATCCAGATACTCATTCCGGAATCTACCATTTAAGCATTGAATATGCGTGTTGTACATGGTGGGTATTGGAAACAAGTAAGATATGCTTTCCATATCACAACCCAAAGAGGCCATAAATCCCAGGCTCAAGACCGCTTTTAAGATCTGTTGTTTGTACACTTTTATACAAGCTCCATCCCCACCATTCCTTCGCTCCATAAACGCCGGTTCATACTCTCATCTATTTGTTCTTGCTTGCCTTGTATGAAAATGCCTTTCTCGTCCTGCATTGTTATTAGCATCCGAGTTACCGTCGGTATTTATTGGCAGACTGATCCTACGGTGCAAATTCCCCTAACTTATGCCCAACCATATCTTCGGTAATCTCCACGTCGAGATAGTGCTTTCCATTGTGTACTTGGAACATCATTCCTACGAAATTTGGCAGGATCGTCGCAGAGCGTGCTTGTGTTCTAACAGGTGGTGCCTTTTGACCAGGAGGAACTCGAATGATGGGAAGTCTGCAAGCGGATTAGAGAAACACTCGTCTTCGAGAGAAGGAAGACGTTACGGTACGATATTCGGTCCTGGGCAAACAATGTCAGCATCGGTAGCATTCAATAGAAAATAGAACGACACATACCTTTCCAGACCGAGCGCGCGCAAAGCGCCCGTGTGACATTCATCTTCTCTGTGATGTTGAGCTGCAGTCAATCAGTCAATCGGTAGTCGCAAAAGCTCAAAATCCATCAACAGGGGTCGACCGCGCTAATTCTGTCACCTGATACCGCGCCTCGAACCTTCCCCCGGATCACCACGAGCAAACGCCGTTCAACTTCACGCGACTGCTTTCCAACGCTGAGGAGCCTCAACACTGCAAACATCAACTACGAAGTTCTACAGAAACCGAGGTTTATGAGCGCAATCTTAGAGGTTGAGTTGCCCATCTAAGCATCAACTAGGTCAAGATGCCCAACCTCACAGGTGTGTCCCCACCACCCCACAGATTCTGCTTTCACGCGCTGATCTTCTCCAGCCGCCGATACTATTCGTATCCTCGTGGCTACTGACAGCCATGTCGGATATGGAGAAAGAGATCCGATCCGCAAAGATGACAGTTGGCAAAGTTTCGACGAGGTGATGGGACTAGCCAAATCACAGGATGTAAGCCGTCTTTGATGCACATGCAAACGTGTATATATCTAACCACTTACAGGTCGATATGGTATTGTTGGCTGGAGATCTCTTCCATGACAATAAGCCATCTAGGAAGGCCATGTATCAGGTAATGCGGTCTCTACGAATGAACTGTTACGGAGAGAAGCCTTGCGAACTCCAGTGGCTCAATGATGCCAGCGACGTCTTTGACAAATCTTTCAACCATGTCAACTACGAAGATCCAGACATTAATGTTGCTATTCCAGTTTTCTCAATCCACGGCAATCACGACGATCCAACTGGAGACGGAAACTTTTGCTCTCTGGATCTGCTCCAAGTATCTGGTCTCGTCAATTACTTTGGCCGGACTCCAGAATCCGACAAGATTGAAATCAAACCAGTCCTACTCCAAAAAGGGCAGACAAAGCTAGCACTATATGGAATGAGTAATGTGCGAGATGAGCGCCTTTTTCGCACCTTTAGGGATAAACAAGTCAAGTTTTTCAAGCCTTCAATACAGCAGGGCGACTGGTTCAACCTGATGGCAGTACATCAGAACCATACCGCCCATACTGAAACCGGATATCTTCCTGAGAATATGCTTCCCGACTACATGGATTTAATCGTCTGGGGCCATGAGCACGAGTGTCTTATTGATCCGAAACTCAATCCTGAAATGACGTTCCACGTTATGCAGCCTGGCTCGTCGGTCGCAACATCTCTTGTTCCTGGAGAAGCTGTGCCCAAACACGTTGCTATTGTTAGCGTTACTGGAAAGGATTTTACAATTGAGAAGCATCGAATCAAGAGTGTCAGACCTTTTGTCACTAAAGAGATAGTACTGGCCACCGATGAGCGCTTTCGACGTCTAGCTACTGTCAAGGACAATCGAAGCAAAGTGACAGCAAAATTAACGGAAGTTGTCGAGGAACTTATTGAACAGGCAAAGGCGGAATGGATGTCTATACAAGATGAAGATGACCCGCCAGATGAGATTCCACTCCCGCTTATCAGACTCAAGGTCGAATATGGGGCGCCCGACGGAGGCAAGTTTGATTGCGAAAATCCACAAAGATTCTCCAATAAATTTGTAGGAAAGGTTGCCAATGTCAATGATGTGGTGTATTTTCATAGGAAGAAGAAGGCGATCAGTAAGTAGGAACCTCGAAAGTGACGTTCTTTCTGCTAACCAAAAGTAGAGAAAGCCGTAAACATGGAGGATATGCCTGAGGAGGATGTCCTGGCTGCCTTGGGTATTGACAACGTCAAGGTAGAGAAGTTAGTCCACGAATATCTAACTGCCCAATCGCTCAAGATTCTCCCGCAAGCACCTTTCGGAGACGCCGTCACACAATTCGTCGACAAGGATGACAACAGGGCTATTGAAGCGTTCGTAAATCAAAGCTTGAGTGCCCAGGTCAAGAAGATGCTTGAAACCCATGCCGAAGATGACGAGGATCTTGAACCATATATGGATAAATTGAGGGACGAGCAAGAAGCTCTCTTCGCCGCCGGTGTCCTCAAGGTCGGGAGGAAGAAGGGAACGTTAAAGCCATGCCCAGTCGATTGGGATTCGGATGTAAACGGCGAGTGGGAACGCAACCCTGACGCATACGAAAAAGCAGGAGCTTCCAGGAACAAAGAAGACGACGACGAAGAAGACACCCCTAGAGCACCAGCAACGAAACGAGGTCGCAACACCTTCGCCGACAGCGACGACGACAACATGTCCCTCATCTCGGAAGCCCCCAAAACCACCACCAAAAAAGCCCCGGCCAAAAAAGCACCCGCGAAACCTAGAGCCCCAGCAAAACCTCGTGCTCCAGCGAAAGCAAAAGCTCCAGCCAAGACACCCGCAAAAGCTCCAGCCAAGGGACGCAAGAAGGTAGTCAGCGACGATGAGGATTCCGATCTCGTCATGGTGGAAGCGCCCGCCAAGTCGCAGCCGAAGAGAGCAGCTGCCGCGAGGGGAGCGAGACAGACGAGTCTTAACTTTACGCAGCCGAGTCAGGTGTCGAAGAGTCAGGCGGCGAGGGAGTTGAGTGATGATGAGATTAGTGATGATGATGCTTTTGAGCCTGCGCCCGCGAGTTCGAGAAGGGGGAGGTGAAAGGTGTATGATGGATGTTTATGAATTTGCACGCTTCCTGGCATATCGAGGTTAAGCTGCTGGGCTTTGTGCATTGGCAGATATGACATGTAAACAGCTTTGCTTGCTTGCGTAGCTAACGAGTAATGAACTCTCTTCCCTTTTACCCTACCTTCGTGATTGATTCTCTCGAACACGTGTATAATTCCTACTGTACCTACCATATAAATTTCAAGTCAACTTTCGCATACCGAAATATTCTTTATTAAGTAGAGTGCAGGTAATTATTTATGGAGCTTGAAATTGGAAAATCAAGGTGCGTACGAGCTTCATGTATAGTGGCAGAACTCCAACTTATCTCATCTCCATCTTATCTCAAACGCAAACGCAAACGCAATAAATCCCAGAGATCGGCTTAAAGTACTTAACTATCATAATACCTCCCATCTTTACGGAGTACTCTCACTCCCATAAAAAGACACCCCTACTCCAGCCTCTAGATTCCCCTTTTCCTTTCCTTTCCCCCTTCCTTCTCTCCCCCTTTCACCATTCCTTACAACATCTCAGTCCCACAATCTCAGTCCCACAATACTCAAACTCAGCCCAGCTCTCAAAACTCAACTTTCTCCTTACCTATAAGAACCCAGCTTTAACTCCAAAACAAAAGTATCTACTACAGTACGAACACCCAGCATCACTCTAAGAAACGAAAAAAAAAAGAAGAAAAAAAATCATATATATAATCTTACCAGCCATATTCACAATCACATTCACACCCACATCCACAACAGAAAACCCCACTTCACTTCATTTCACATCTCAAAAAAGGACAAAATTCATCCATCGTACAAAGTTATATTTCCTCCCACCTCCGGGCACCTAGCTTACTCGCCTACTTACCCCACCTACTTAACTTCCCTCTACTTTAACAACAAACACCTACCCTCCTCAATACCCCCTTCAAACCCCCAGCCTCACCCACTTTGAAAAAACGACCTAGCAAAAGTGAAAAAAAAAAGAATCAACCTTATCTCCTCGCAACCTAACTCAAAAACGCCCTAAAGCCCCCAATTTGTTCCTCTCCCACAAGATGTCATAAAACCCTATTTACAAAATGCAATATGCCGGTAGTTTCTTTTGGTGTGTGATGAACATCGTGTCTTCTTTGCTCGAGAGAAAGTCCATGTCCTGCTTGCTGAAAAAGTAACGACGCGCCTGCCAATTCATTTCGCCTAACTCTTCCCTCGATGCTGAAATTAAGAAAAAAGGAGATGATGCAAGTTTCTCCCCGAATCTCCGAGAATCCACGCCTAGTATAACAGTGGCCAAGTTCCAAAGTTCCCAGGATTGAACAACTTCAGAACCCGTTTATAGCCGCAATCAAAACACCCCCACGTCCTCATGTGCTGGCCTAGTTTCGACCATCATAACGACCGTTATTCTGATCTTCATGTTGATGTTCATCTCCATCGTGGTGTAGAGTTACAGAATTGAACTCCTCAAATGGATCCACCAACTCCGTTCCAGGGGTCGCCAGTCCAGAATCAAGAGGAACGCCCTTGGGAAAGTTATTGAGCGCTCGGCTACCGCTGATATCAACGCTTTCACTCTCCTTGACATTGCGGAAGTTGACGGTATCAACACCTCGGCCTTGGTGGGGAATCATTGGTGGCTTCATGTGACGGATGAGTGCCCATTGTGTGGTTCGGAAGAAGGGGTGTCCCTTTACATCTGACGCTCCAGCTCGGGCTCCTAGTCGGCGGTTCTCATCCTTGATTAAAAGTTTGCGAATTAGGGATTTGCAAAGACTGTGTGGGTGTTAGCAATCATAATGAAGAAAGACTGAGTGAGTCAACTTACTTTGATATCTGAGGAACCCCTGAGTGTTCAGGAAATGGTACATCATCCCGCAAGATATTGGCAAACGTAGCATTACGGTTCTTTCCCTTGAAAGGCGTTGTTCCAAACAACATCTCGTAGATCAATATACCCAAAGTCCACCAATCAACAGCACTGGTATGACCGCAACCCTTGATAACTTCTGGCGCAATGTATTCTTCCGTTCCAACAAAGGAGTTTGTCCTGAAATTCGCTATGCAAGACTTGGTATCAATCGTTGGTAATGAGTTTACATTTGCGCCGTTTCTTCCGAGGATCATGGTTGGCTTTCCACCTGGATCGGACTGCTTTGAAAGATCAAAGTCTGATAACATAATGTGTCCAGATTGATGCAGGAGAATGTCTAGAAAGGTTAGCAATTACCTTAGAGAAAGACCAAATATACTGACTCTCTGGTTTCAGATCTCTGTAAATGAATCCCATCAAATGCAGGTATTCCAAGGCAGCTGTAACTTCCGCAGCGTAGAATCTTGCATCATCTTCCGGTATACATCTGCCAGGTCTAGTTTGTAATGCTCGGAAGAATTCACCGCCACTGCAGTATTCCATGCACAGGTACAAATGATCTTCCGACTGGAAAGAGTGGTAAAGAGTAACAATAAAAGGATGGTTGCTGGTGGCCAGAATCTCTTGTTCTGCCAGAGCTCGCTTGATCTTGTTGCGCTTGATCATTTCCTTTTTGCTTAGAACTGAGGGACAAGTTAGTTTTCCAGCGTGAAACAGAAGACAAGATTTTTACCCTTCATAGCATACAACCTGCTACTCTTCTTCTCCCGAACTAGATAGACCTTTCCGACGTCTCCCTTACCAATCAACTTGATCTTATCAAAGCTACCTGGTCCAACCTCTACATTCCGAACTTTGATAGAATTGGAACTATACGTTCTCCGGAATGCCATATTCCGTGTATTGGGTGGTTGTAAGGCTCCAAGCCCATCCTGTGTTGGTATACCAAGCGAAGTACCGTCCCCATTTTTCGTGTCAATCAAAGCCAACATGCTTGTACTCGCATTGTGAGCTAGAGGCTCCTTTCCAAGTTCTGCCGTAGCTGGTCGATCACCATCCCCCTTGTTTGACGAAAAGAGACCCTGTGCATTCGGTGCACTCGCAACTCTCCTTAACTTCCGCGCCAATTCTTCCTTTCCAGCAATTGTAGCCTGATCATTCGCGCCAGAGACAGCATCTACTTTGAATGTTGGTGTATCGGGAGGGCTTGGAGGAACGGAACCTTCGTTATGGTGTCGTAAGGCAGGAGGACCCTGATGTGCGAAATATGGATTGGCATGAGCCGTTGGACTGACGGCATCATCCAATGCGTTTCCTTCACTTGCCACCGTTGTTGATCTATTCCTGCCTACGCTTGGGAAGAACTTGGACTGTCGGAATGAACTCTTGCTCTCCGACTTGATGGAACCCTCATGTTTCTCGCCATTGCTGCTTCCCAGGCTGTTGATGCGAAAGAAATTCTTCAGCTTCTGTGGAAATGGACTATGGCTGTGACCATTGCTGCTACTCTTGCTCGGCATCGTGAATCCAGAGAAGTTCCGCTTCTCATTCGGTACCGGGCTTGGGGTGGAGGAGTGGGAGAAGGCAGTCATCGAGAATGGGTTGCAGCTTTGACGGCAGCTGCTTCTCGAGACTTGAATCCGTTGGAATAAGTAGGAGGTGTGATATGCGAGGAATAAATTGGATTCTGGTGGAGGCAATGGAGTGGTTTCGTGGTGGTCGTGAGTTGATGTGATGTTGTGAGGGATGGAGGCGTGTGCTTGGGTTGGTTGCTAATCACGAATAATCGGACTGCTGCGGTGCCGTCTGCCGTTCCTGCGATAAGTCCGCAGGTTTCGGGCTGTGTCGAGGGTGAGGGTGAGAGGTTGCGGGTCTCGTCGAAATTGACGATGTTGCCGCCTCTTATTCTACTGTTCCGAAGCCATGATGGTGGTTTTGGAGTGTGAATGGTGTAGTGGTGTTGTACTCGTTGCGGTTGAGTGCAGGACGAGAGTTCTACGGTTGAGCAGAGCAGCAGAGGGTATTGCCTGGAAGAAGCAAAGCAGCAAGCAGCAATAGTGGGGATCCGGCGGTAATGGTGCCGAGGGAATGCGGAGCAGTGATTGGCTGGTGAGTGTCCACCAAAGTCTGGAGTCTGGCTCTCCAGCCACTTCAGCCCCTACCACAGTACCCACAC
This sequence comes from Hymenotorrendiella dingleyae, assembly GCA_003988905.1. Taxonomy (NCBI): domain Eukaryota; kingdom Fungi; phylum Ascomycota; class Leotiomycetes; order Helotiales; family Helotiaceae; genus Hymenotorrendiella; species Hymenotorrendiella dingleyae. The sequence goes on from QYAP01000112.1 coordinate 66,671, forward strand.
TCTCCCACGCTCTCTCATTCACTCCTGCCAAGGAAAGCCAAACAACTGACCCTCACAAGTTCACAACCCTTTATTAGTATCAAAACTACTCCTACCACATTTTAGGCCAGGAACCTTGAAGCCGATGAGTTGAGGCTAAGCACCAGTGTAAGTACCAAACAAACTAACTCACCCCAATCGCCTTCCTTTTACGCCACAATTGCTCCGGCAACTTGGTTATTTCATTCTACGGGCATTCTATTGAATGCAGGCGACAGGGGCTGGCTGTCCTATGTAGCTCAGCCGACGTGCTTCAAGAACGAGCTTGGCTCTGCCCAGAATATCGATATGGCCTTACTAAGCACTTTTGACTACTATACGCTTCCACTCTTGGCCCAGCCTCCTTTCTCACAAGCCACCTACATCTCACAGTCCGCTCATCATTGTATCAGCATCAAAGGCAAAGATGAAAGAATGAGGCTCAGTTATAAGACGTGCTCTTTCCACAGGCACAGGAAACAAAGCATACGTACATGGCTCCACGGGGGTACGTCGGCCACTTCTTTAACGACCTGTCTCCCTTAGCCCCCACCATACAACATAAACCAACCTGCTGGGTCGCAAGAATAGAAAGTTTCTGGAACGGCTGCAACAGCTGTTCATCCCAACCTTCTTTCTCCAAACAAAACGAAAACAACTCTGAGCATCCTCGAAAAAACTCATCGCCGCCACCACTACTTGTCGTTTTTGTGCTAGCACAGTACCTCCAACCTCTCGACTCCAATCTCGTCAAACCCCCCAATGAACACAAACTCGACATCACCAGTCGAAATCGTGTCCCCAACTCTCCCAATTCTCCTCCCTCGATTCGCCAATCCCTTCTCCTGAGTCCCAGATCTGCCTCTGTTCCTCGCCGGAAACTCGCGCGTCTTGGCGAAACAGCACTTGGCCCCCCGTACCCCTCTCTTACTCGTAGCGCCTTTACCAATCATCACTACGCCTCTCCTACTGCAACTTACGAAATGCTCACAAACGTCCAGATACAACGGAACCTGTGGAAGGTCCACCGAGTACCAGGTCTCCGCAAACTATAAATATTTCGAAACACCTACTCACAGAAATCCCCACCAAGAAATAACGTGTAACCTTACCCGCAAATCCTACGTCGGCCAAGCGCTAGCTAGTCTTTTCCCCTTCCTCGACGCTTCGGGCTTATGGCTTTTCGAGGTAGGTACCAACCTATATCCAACTTTTCTTTTCTTCTCTTGCTCTTGTATCAAAAATTAAGGGCAATCTAAACCCGAATGGTGAGTTCCAAGTGCTTACAGATACCCACGACCGCAACTTCACTAGACTGAATAAACATCAAGTAAACCCTTAGCCGATGATATAACCGCAACATTACAGAAATAGACAACTAAATCGAATAGTGATATTCTGCGCTAGGAAGTATCTTTCTCCAACTTATTACTTATGCATATGCCATTCAAAGCCAAAATTACTCGGGGGAATTATAGATAACTAATAGATTAAATTCAATTCTTATACTTCTACCAGAACTTATTTTTATATACAAGTCCTGCGCAAGACTCGTGCTAGTAGATCGTACAGAAGTACAAAGAAAAAGTGCTAGCGACAAATTTTTGCAATCTTCTCCTTTTCCTCTTCTCCCTCTTCTCTTCTCCCTCCTCTTCTCCCTCCTCTTCTCCCTTCCTTTCTCTTCTTAATATTAAGCAAAACCCCCCAGAAGCTTGATGGTGGGAGAAAGGTAAAAGGGTTGGAAGCTAAAAAAGGGAGGGGTAGAAAGGAGGTGTAGAAGGGAGGGGAGGAGGAATATGTGAGGGTTTGAAAAGTGGAAGGGAGGGGGGTATGTTAGAGTAGTACTTAAGCTAGTGAGGAAAAATTGGAATGGGAAGGGATAGTAACGAGGATAGGATAAAGTGAATTAGAGGGAGGTGAAGAGGGGTGAAGTGATAGTAGATAATAAAATGAAAGGAATTAGTTAAACCCCCCATCAATAAAATGCAACTTGGAATATGATCTGATACCCAAAAAGCGAATCAAATGGAGTAATTTCCCCCTCGCACGTATTTCAAGATCTCTCGTTATTATTTCTATATGTTGACTCAAGATTACTGCTCCCCAGGAACAGGTGTCCCACTCCGACTCGGCGTTCCCACACCCCCATTAAGCCTCTTCTTCTTCTTCTTTTTCCTTGGGACAACGGCTGGTTTAGCGCCGTAGTCGCCGAGGGCGAGATGGGTAGAGCAGGTCATGCAGATGGCGCCTTCGGGAGGAGAGCAGAATACTGTTTGTCATGTCAGCGTGCATATCAAGGACATGAACGAGAAATACGGAGTAGGAAAAAGGAGGATGATGGATTACGAGGGAAACGTACTACTAAGACATATACTGCATACAAAGCCGATGTCTACGACTTTTCGGTGGCAGAAACAAGCTGCGCGGAAATCAACTACCTCTTGTGTAGGTGCCACTAGGTGTTTCCTACTTGTTTGATCGGGTAGGAAGGCCATCATAAGATACTGTAGCAGACCCTGTGGATTCCGCAATTGCATGTACACCCCATTCGTCGCATCCGTCGCCTGTTGCAGAAACACAGTATCCCCAGCTAATTTCAATATATCAATCGGTACACGCATGCGCTGCGCAGCAAACGTCGTATTCATAATGGGAATATATTGATGTGCCAAGTCTCCCGACACGGAAAGGACGAGGATGCGACTTTGTAGCCCGCTTTCATTTGTAGGTGCTTCTATAGAGGTACTGTTGGGTTTTGCGGTAGAATTCTCGTCGGAGTATGCGACAGAGGCTTTGTTTATGTATGCTAGGGCGAGGGTAAGGGCTCCGGCCATGTTGGTGGTGCTTGTGGTGCGGATATCGTTCTCAGTCGTCGTAGATATTAGGTCACGGAGAGACGTGAAGAGACTCTCCTCAATGAGGGCAAATGGTCGGTATTTGTTCGCGTCGTTCAGGGCGGGAGGGCGCTCATCAGACATATCGGTGTCCTCGGAGGAGGACTCGGGGCGTGGATAGAGCCATACTGCGCGATGGCAGTGGCTTGCTACTACTGCGACTTGGTTCGCATTATTTGAGGCGAGGTGGGCGTTTATGAAGACGAGGAGGTTTGCAATTGCTTTGGAGAGGGGGAGGGTGGGTTTGAGCAGGGCCCAGGCGTGAGGGTTGGTGTCGAGGACGATGGTCAGTAATGATGGTCCAGGACCTGTGGTGGAATTAGTATTGGGGTAGATGTGGAGAGGGGATTGCAACCTTGTGCGTCGCCTCCATAATGATCTGTTCCATCTACGATGTCCATGTTGGTTGTGGTTCTGGCATATCAGCCTTGGGCTCAGCCTCGAGCGGTGGTTGAGGTCGAGAGGATGTTGGAAGTGGTGGGCCGTTCGAGGGAAAGGTTAAGGGAAATGCTAGTACGGGAGAACTAGACTAAACTGAGTATTCCTTTTTTGCCAGAACCACGCTATTGCAGATGAACTCTTTCAAAGAATTATAAGTTGAAAACTCGTTGAAATATATTTGATTGCAGCCTTGATACAGCATAGATGAAATTGTGGGGTCTCGTTGCGATTCATGTAACGCGAGAACCCGTGACACTCAGCCCTATTGAAGCTTGAACAGGGATCTGGCCGGGCGTGAATGCGGGACATTCCCGTCCCCTCCTCGGGCCCTTCTCATATCATGCACCCAAACTTCCCCCCCTTCGCTCACTTTTATCACTCTCCAAATAAACTCCATCTCAAATTGTATCCAATATGACGCCTTTACCCGAGGATATCTTTGATTCCAGCGTTCCAGCATCTCCAACCTCAGCCCTTGACCAAAGCAAAAATGCATCTCTAGAGGACCGCGTCCTGCTATTACTCGCAGCACTTATGGAAGCCGGACAAGATGATGAAGATATCTGCAAAGAACTGAACAACCTCACCAAACTTCTCAGCGACGATTCATCCGATGAAACCAGATCTCCAGAGCCACATCAACCGCTCTTTCAACTCATCGACGCCGACTTGGTGGAAACTATCTTAAGCTACCTCGACATGAGGCAATCGCCGTCCGTCCGAGGTTACGCAACTTTAACCACTTCCGCTTACCTAAAGGCCGCTCAAGATAAGGGCGTCGAATATCTCTCCCAGTTTTTCCACGCGCGGGTTCGCAAGGGCACTTATGATGATTTTATTCTTGCCTTTTCTGTTGCTGCCGCCATTTTCCCAATTGTTCCTGATGTTACAGCAACACTTTTCTTGAGCGAAGGGTTCGTTGGGAATCTTGGTCCTTTGATGAAGAGGAAGTGGAAGAGTAGGAAGGTTGAGCAAGCTGCTTTGGAAATGCTTAATGTGGCTTGTATGAATACTCCTTGTCGAGAGGCTATCAAGAAGTATTGTACGGAATGGTTAGAAGAAATTGTTTTGAATGGTCCAAAATCACCTACAGATGTCTCTGGAACAGACAAGGAGCGTGTTGTTGAGGATGGCACCATACAGCAACGTGTTCATTCTGCGTCGGTCATAAATCTAGCGGCGGTTGTATTGGCCAAGTTACAAGTAGGTGTTATCACATATTAAAACTCCTTATCAGGTAGTTTTCATTTTAGAATACTAACTAACTCCAGGATTAAAGGCCGTCTCAAGTCCACCGGCTGCAGGTACCGAGGAAAGAATACAACCAGCTACAACATCTATGGAAGACCTCTCTGACATGTTCGCCAACATGCTCTCAACCGAGTCATCACAGCAAAGTTCAATCGAAGGTCTAGCTTACGCCTCTTTACAACCTAAAGTTAAAGAAAAGTTAGCTTCTGATAAAGGATTTTTGAAAAAGCTTCTCAGGGCTTTATCTGAAGCACCGGCAAAATCACCTGCAACCTATGGCGCTCTCACCACTCTAGTCAACCTCACAAGTTACATGCCAGCGCTCTCGGAAGAACAAAAAAGAATCAGTCAATTAAAGGCCTACGCAAACGCCTCCAAATCCCCAGGAGCCCCAGATCCCCTCAACGACGACGAACACGCCTCAAAACGATGCATTGCGGTTTTCGAAGCTGGCGCAATCCCCATCCTAGTAACACACAGCCAACATGGATCAATAGCCTCACTGGGCCTAGTAGTCTCCATCGTCTTCTCACTCTCCAAAAACTCTAAAATCCGGGGCCAAATGGCCCAACAAGGAGCCATCAAACTACTCTTACACGCATACTCCCTCTTCCCAACCGACAATGTAGCAGCCCAACGTACAACCGCTCACGCTCTCGCCCGCATTCTCATCAGCACTAATCCCCTTCACATCTTCGGCGGATCCAACCCCCTTCCCCTCACTTCCGCAATCCGCCCTCTCCTACTCCTCCTCACAGACGATCCAACATCTGAACAGCGAGATTTGTTACCTATCTTCGAATCCCTCCTCGCTCTTACGAACCTTGCTTCTACGGATGACACAGCACGCAATCCCATCATCCGTCTCTCATTCCCCCAGATCGAGGAACTGTTACTATCGAATAACAAAATGGTCACACGCGCCTCCGTAGAACTAATCTGCAACCTCATGCAATCCCCCGAAGGCGTCGCAAAATTCGCCGACGGCTCGAAGCAGGCCTCTCACCGCATGCACATCCTCCTCGCACTCACAGACTCGGAAGATTTCGCCACTCGTCGCGCAGCCGGGGGCGCTCTCGCCTCCTTAACAGAATGGGACACGGCTGTGAATGCTATTCTTGAGCGGGATTCAGGTGTTCGGTTGTTGTTGAATATGTGTAAGGAGGAGGAGGAGGAATTGAGACATCGCGGTGTCGTTTGCGTTTTGAATGTGCTTACTGCTCCGGCCAAGGTGGGCGAGTGGGGAGTTGAGAAAGTCAAGGCGGAAGGAGGTGTTGATGCTTTGAAGGAATGTCTCAAGAAGAGTCGATCTCAGGAGGTTCTCGAGATTACGGTTGAAGCTCTGAAAATACTCCTAGGGGAAAACAAGGGCGCTGGAGAGGCGCAGAAACAAATCGAGGGATAGGATGGGGGGAAAATGAACTAGCAAACGAATGAATGCATGTAGAAGTTGAAAAGCATCCCGAAATTTGTTTTTGACTCTACTAGTGATATCCACTTCCTAGTTGCGACTTCGCTTCGCAAAAAGGCAGAGATAGCTTCTGTTATACAGTACCTTCCATTCCATTTCATTTGCCGCGTTGGAAGCTATATACTGAGCTTGGTCTCGTGCTAGCAGGATTTCAATCAACCCCCCACCCCCTGAAATAAATCATGTTCGTTTAAGAAAAGCACCCCAAACTACGAATCTCCTACTCTCACCTCACCGACACACATCACCAATCCCAACCTCCACCAATCACATCCGGCTCCTAGTTCAGTTCACTCAGTCCTTAGTTCAGATGGATGTGTGCGTGTCTCTTTAAAATACTTTCGCAGTGTTTCTATACCTAGGGTGGAGTTTTGCTGACTTGGATTTCTTTTTCTTTTTTGGTCGCGGTCGATGTTGTGAGAATGGATGGTATAGGTAAGGGCCGCATAAAGATAGGATGCTCACTTGTCATAGAATGATTGGACTTTGCGGGTATCATTTCAGTCGACGAAATCGCAAGTTTGTATTCCTGGTGGATCATTTAGGTACTAGTAGAAATCTAGAGGGATGTTAGGTACGGTGGGGAAGAGGGGATATTTGACTTGAATAAAGTTGAGAAAAGGGATCATGAATGTGTAGCTGTGGTTTGAAGGGTAATAACTATACTACCTTTTTCTCCTTTTACGCTTACTGAGAATTTGCTCGTTTTTACCTACCGGTGATAACATAAGATGGTCCGAGGTAGTATACACCCCGATAAATACCTCCCCAGTTATGACATTCCTGTTTCTCAAGCTTTATATCTAGCCCTCCTAACTTGCCTGGGTTGAGCTTCTGCGCAGAGTTCCAAGAAATTTGTGCCGTTTTGAGAGTTTGAGGTGGAGATATTCATTCGATAATAATTCAAAGTCTTATGCGTGCATTTTGAAATTCTACTCGGAAATGAGCTTTAAATTCCAATCACTGAATCTATATTATTCATTTATCCCTTCGGTGCCAGACTTGGGTGACTTAAGTTTAAGAACTTCGCATTCCTCGCAAGTACAAAGGTTGAAGAACAAGGCACTGAATAACTATTTAGGGTGAATCTGTCAGTTCGTTTGTCTTTTATGACTAACTAAACAGAAGTGTACTAAAATTTGACCTCAGAAGAAAGCTGATCTTGTAGTTCAAAGTCACTGATCAGGTATGTGGAAATAGCGAGACGAATGCATGTCACGCTAGGCCAAATTTCGATGAGGTCGCTACCGACGGTTATACCCGACTGAGGAAGTAAGAAGCAACGGAGGTCCAGGATGAATACATCCCCATGACCCACGAATCACTTCCTGAGTGAATGCAAACAGGGGATATACAGTTCCATGCGCGACTGTTTTAACATTCCAGGAATTTAAAATATACGCGCTTTTCCCCGTATATACTCTGAAATGATCTCTCGGAATATATCTTAAATTCATAGAAATTAGAATATTTCACTTTAATTATCTCTAAAAATTATAATTAATAGATAAAAACATTATTATATATATCTTTTTTTTATTATTATAACGAATCCTTATTATTATATTTATTTATCTTTTAAAAGATCGTATTTTTAAAATCGAAAATACTTTAAAAAATAAAACTTTTAAATCTAATAAAAAAAGAATTATTTATAAGTTTTCTATTATTTAATAGACTATTAATAATATCTAGAATTATATAAAAGCTAGAAAATCCTTTATTATTTTAAGTTAATATAAAATTATTACCCCGAAAATAAATAATTATATTTTCGAGTTTTTATTAATCGATCTTATAATATATTAAAACGAAATCGTTAACTTTTTTCGTAATATTTATAATATTAATATTTATTAAACTATTATTTATAAATGTTTTAAATATATTAATTTAATATATAAACGATTTATAATAAAAGCTTATTAATAAAACTTCTTTTTAAGGGATTATTAAATAGAAATAATTCGTTAATTTATCGGGGAATAATTTATTTTTATAAACGAATTTGGAAAAACGATAATTAAATTAACGAATAATAATACGATTATTCTTATTTTAATATAAGAATTATAATCCGTTAATAATTAAATAAATGTATTCGAATCTTTTATCTTTTAATATATATATTTAAAGGGTATATTATAATTTAAATATATAAAAAGAATTTAATAACCGAAATATTTAAAAAATTCTTAAAAATTAAAACATTTCTTTTATATAATCTTTATTCTATTCTTTAATCTATTATTATAATAAATAATACTTTTTAATATAACTTATAAAGAATATGTTTTAAGAGATTTATAATAAATTTAAAATATTTTTATATTTTTTCTTTTTATTATATAAACGTATATTATATATATTTAAATATTAACTTAATTATAATATAAATACTTAATATTAATAATTTTAAAGATAATATAAGTTTTAATTGAAATATTTTTAATATATTTAATAATTATTAGCTTAAAATTCTTAAGATTTTTAAGAGTTTTTATATAAGCCTTTTTATTTTTAGTTTATATAATCGGTTAGAATAAGTGTTTAATATTCTTATTATAATAAATATAAATGTTATTAAATATATATTAATAATAATAAATATATTTTATATAATATAATAATTCTTTAATATTAATAATAAGACTTTTATTTCGATTAGAAATATAAATTAAATAATTATGGTTTTTATATATTATTTTCGTAAACTTTAAAAAAGAGATTTTATTTTAATAATTATATTATAATTATTAGTATTTATTTTCTTATAATATTAAAGATTATAAAATAAAAAGGATTTTATTATTAATATTAATTTTTATTATAAAAATAAGAATTATATAATATTTCGATTAAATATATATATTATTAATTATATAAAAACGATATATATACTTAAAATTATATTAGTTTTAAATATATAATAGAAATAGAATAATATATTTAATAGTATCTTTTATGGGGCTAAGTATAATATAAATTATTTAAAATTCGTTTATATTCGGGTTAATAATTATAATAGTTTATATATCGGAATTTATATTTTTAATCGATTTAATATATATATAAAAGTATTTAAAGCTTTTAGTTTTTTCTTTATTTAATTCTTTTAATATATATTATATTATCTATTAGATTTATAAAAGTTTAATAATTTAATTATTATTAAATAATTCGATATTAATAATTTCTTTAAGTTTAATTTATTAATTAAATATAATTTTAATAATATATTAATAGGTGAAATATTTAATATTATTTCTTTATTTAAAGTTATTATATAAATAAGAAGTATAAATATATAATATATATTCGTAGATAATTATATATTAATGATATTTTACTTATTATAATCGAAGAGAAAATTTATAATATTTATATTAAAGATTTATTTATTAATTATTAATATTAATATTATTTGTTGGAAGTAGGCGGTGATGATCCTCCTGATCGAACGTAGCGGAGTGATTAAAGTGGGGCTTATTGAGTTGTATTGATCGGGATGAAGAGAGAAAGATACGTATCAAGCGTCACTAGCGGCACGCTAATGCCTTCCACACGTGACCCACATTCCAACATTATTTATATTATTTTAATTTTCTTTTCGATTAATAATTTAATTTTGTATTATATTTTTAATAATTTCGCTTTTAATATTAGAGAGTCCTATTAAATATAATTAATTTCGATTAATCTTAATCTTATTAAAATTATTATAAATAAAATCTTTTATTCTTTAAATTAATTTTTAATGAAAATAGGGAAATAAATAAGAATTTCTTTTATTTGATTTATTTAAAGCTTTTTATGATTATATATAAACGGGAATTAAAAGTTTATATTAAAAAGATATTATTAATATTTTTATTTAAGAAAATAATTATAAACTAAATATATTAATAATATATTAATAATATATTAATAATTAAATATAATTAAAGAAAATATAAGAGTTTAATATTTAAAATAGAAATAATAATAATAATAGTAATAATAATATATAATATTAGTTTAAATTAATTCGAATTATATTTAATAATATTCTCTTAATTTAAAAAAGTCTTATATTATAATATTAAAAGAGGATTTATATATAGATATAATTGTTTTTAAGTAAAATTTAATCCGAAAATTATTCTATTTATATATAAGCTTATTAAATCTTATTTAAAATTTAATTTTATTTATATATAGATCTATTAAATCCTATTATTTTATTTTAATTTTATTTATTAAGAAAATTCTAATAATATTTTAAATTGATTAAAAGGTTTATATTAGAAATTATAATATTTTTGAATATTTCTATTTTAATTTATATAAATATAAATTATAAAAGCTATTAATTATTAATTTTAACTTTTAAATTATATATAATATATATTTGATTATAATAATATTTATAATTAATAAATGATTAAAAACCTCTTTTATTAATAATAATAATTAATTGAAAATTTCTCTTTTAAATAATATAAATTATATAATCTAAATAATTATAAAATATTTTAAAGATTCTATATTCTATTATAATTTTAATAGAATATTTAATTTATTATAATATGAATTCGGGAAATATTATATTATAGAAATTAATAATTAAATATTAATATCGGATTTCCTATTATAAATAGATTTATAATCTTAGAATTATAAATATTTAAACGATATTATTTTATTTTAATATATTATTCTTATAATAGATATATTATTATTTATAAAAAGTATATTAAAATAATATAATATCTTTTAAAAGTTTATAATTTTAAATTTATAAATCTATTTTAATAGAATTATCTTTTATTTTAAATATAGAGAATTAAATTTATATTTTTATAAATAATATAAGGATTTAATTATATTAGCGTAATATTAAACTAAGAATAAATTTAATCTTTATCCTTTTATTAATACTTTTAGAATTATAGTTTAGTTTATAATTCGGTTTTTTTAAGAGATTTATATAACGAAATTAAGAAAATAGTATTTTAATTATTATTCTATTTATAAGCTCGTTTTATGGATATTTTCTTATTTATAACTTTTTTAGGTTTATTTATTTTATTTTTTATTAAAGCTTTTATTATATTTCTTATTAAATAATAAAAAAAGAGAGATAAAAGTATCTTTTAATACTTTTATTATATGAATTTTAATGAAATATAAGAAATAATATTAAAAAATAGTTTTATTAAAATAAACGAATCGGAAAATAGGAATATATATAAATAAATATTAAATTAAATATATAAAGAATAAATAATAGGTTAAAATATTTAGAAAATAGAAGTAAAACCCCGTAAAATAATAAGTAAAAATTATAAAATTAATAATATATTATATTTATTAATGAAAATAATTAAAAAGATAAAAAGCGATTAAAGAATAATAGGGCTTATAATACGGCTATTTAATTAAATAGAATTAGGTTTTATTAGTTTTTTTATTTAAAATTATTATATTATTAGAATTTTATTTATTTTTAAGGAATCTATTTAATTAAAACCCTTATATTAATCGTATTTATATTCTTTATTTTTTTAATTATTTTTATTAATATATATAATATTTTATTAGCGAATTTTAATAAGATAATAATAATATTATTAAAAAGGTATTATTATTTCGTTTATTAAATTGGTTTAGTATTAGAATACGATTAATAAGGGGGTTTTAACGAAAACGGGAATTGTATATATATTTTAAATAATGAAACTTTTATTATTAATTATATATAATTCGGAAAATAATTAATATTTAAAAATATATAATAAAATAATTAATAAATGATTAAAAATAAGATTAAAATTAATGATAAAAATAAAGATAATAGATTTAATTATAAAGAATATAATTTATTTATATTAAAAATGTTTATAATGTATTTAAATGATTTAAGAATTCTTTATTAATAATATAAAACGGAAAAACTCTATTTTTTCATTATAATCTTAAATATTTAATTTATTAAATTATTATTAATTATATTAAAAATTATATTTTAGGTAATTTGATTTTGTTTTTTTTCTTTTTTCCTTATAATAATAAATTAAGATTTATTGAAATCTATTTTTTATTTGAAAATTAATTATTTTTATTAAAAAATCCTTTATTTCTATTATTTTTTACTTTTATTATAATTGCTTTTATTTTCGAAGTATTTAATATAAGTATAATTGTTTTTAAAAGTTAAATTAAGGTTAAAATCGATACTAATTTTATTATATTCTTTAAATATATTAATGAATTTAAGAAAAGAATTAATATAATTATTAAGTTTAATCTTATATTTATAAATATTCGAAAGGATTTTTAATAAATATAGAATATTATATAAACAATATTTTATTAAATCTTTAATAATCTTTTTATTATTATATATAATTCTCTTTTATTGGAAATGTGCGCAGTATCACGTACGGTCTGATACTTCAACTAGGGTGAACGCCCACGAGTGCGAGTCGTAGTGTTGTGATTCTCTCGAGTTGCTACGAGATCTTAAGGTCAAAGCTTCTCCCTTAAGCTCATGACGTAGCTAGCCTAACCGACCACCTTGCATCACCACCGAACATCACCTGACCTCTGATCTACACTGAATTCCAACATCTTTTAATATTTAAAACCTTTTTATTTAATATTTTATAGAATATTTATATAAATAAACCGGTTATCGATTTTCTTTATATTTTATAAATATAATATTATATATAATTCGTATTAATAAAAGCTTTAAAAGTATATATAAGTATAAGTATATTAAATCTATATTATAATAAGAATTTATATAAAGCGTTTTTATATATTTAGGTTATATTTATTAAAATAGGTTATTAAAGATATTTTATTAAAGAAATAATTCGTATTTTAATATATAATAATTTGCTTTTTATAATCTATTAGTTTTAATAAGATTAATTAAATATATTAATAGTTTAAATAAAATATTAAATAAGAATTTTGATAATTTATATTTAATATTTTAATATTTAAGTTTATTTTTTAGGTTAAAATAGAATTCGAAGTAGAAATGGAATTTAATAATAAAAATTAAGGATGAAAAAGTATATAATTCGATTAAGAATAATAATATTTATTTTATATTTGAAAATTTTAACTTTATATTATATATAGGCTATATTAGTTTATAGTTTAGAATATTGAATTTTATAATTATATTTAAAGATATTACTTTATATTAATTATATAATATAATATCTTTATAAGAAAACCGGTAATCAATAATATCTTAGTATTTATTATATTATTTCCGGAATTTATTATTTTTTAATTTATAAAATATATTATCTTTTATTAGATTTTATATTTAGAATTTCGAATTATTTTTAATATTAATAATATAATTAATTTTAGTATATATATTGGTTAATTATTTATATATAAATCTTCTATTTATATAATTTTTAAAAATATAATTTTTTCGGAAATTAATTTAAATAGAATTAATATAATATTTAAAATAAATTAATCTTTTTAATAAAAGTAAATTGATTTCTCTATTATTCTTTTAAGGATTATTAAATATTATAATATAAATATTAAGAAAAGTATAAATTTAGATTCGATTTTAGTTTTACTTATAATTATTTATAATAAACGAAATAATTTAAATCTATATTTGTTTCTTTAATTATAATAATAATTTAATAAATCTATTATTTTTTTTATAATTATAATTTCTTTATATCTATTATTATTATAATTTAATTCTTTTATTTAAATAATATTTACGATAATTTATATGAAATATTAAATCCGGTTTTAGTATTTATATCGGGTTTTAATAAAAAGTACTCTTTTATTAAAATAAAGTATTGAGTTTTTTTATTTTATATTATAATTATTTTTAATATTATTTTTATATATATAATAGATCTAATAATTAAAGCTATTAAAAGATTATTTATTATTCGTAAAATTAAATATTATAAAAGGAAGATTATAAAGAATATCGAATAATCTAAAAATATATAAACTATTTTACCTTATAAACGGGGCCGCGAAATATAAGTATTTTATAAATATTATAAAATAGATTATAATATATTTCTGATATATATAATTTTAAAAAGATATTTTCGGGGGGTTTATTATAATTATTAAATAAACGATAAAATTAAATAATATATATATTATAATAAATCTTATTATTTCTTTTCAATAGAATAGAATCTAATTATATTAATTTTAATTATATAACTATATTATAATTCTTTTATTTAATTTATTAAATTATTTTTTAATATTCTTTTTAAATCTTTTATTAAATTTATAAATAAAATACTTTCTTTTTTTTTTAATTAAAAATATATTATTAAAAGGTAATTTTAAGGCTATATAAGGATTTGAAGAAAGAATAAATAAGAGTTAAAGAAATAAAAATAATAGAATAATTAAGCTAATATTATTTAAGAAGATAAAATAAATCGGTTTTATTTTAATAATTAATATATTTAATAATTTCGTATTAATTAAAGAATTAATAAATTATTTTAAAGAATTAATAAATTATTTTAAAGAATTAATTAATTATTATATAAAGGTAAACCGGATTTTGAATAGTTTTATACTTTTTATTAATAATATTAATACTTCTAATTAAGGTAATATTAAAATTATAAAAACTTTAAATCGTAAATTATATTAAGAAATTATTCGGAAATTTCGAGGGTTTTTAATTATTTTAAAAGTAATAAAAGGATAAATTAAAGAAAGCGAAATATTTATTATTAATTTAAATAAAGGTTTTCATAGTTTTAGAAATAGTCTTAGTAATTTAATAGATATTTAAGGCTCTAATAATAAAATTGTTATATAATATTAATCTAAGTTTTATATAATAAATTTAATTTAATTATATAATTAAATATATATTTTATTAAGAAAGTAATCGAATTAAAATCGTTTAAATAAAAAGTAATCGAAGTAAAATAATTTCCGATATTATATATATTTAAATA